>AWOL01S0016507.1:3065-17796 GCA_000715115.1 Nicotiana otophora | reverse complement strand
CGATCAGTACCGAGATCGAGTCAAGGTCGAGCTCGAGACCCAGAGACCGATCAATACCGAGATCGAGTCAAGGTCGAGCTCGAAACCCAGAGACCGATTAATACCGAGATCGAGTCAAGGTCGAGCTCGAGACCCAGAGACCGATCAATACCAAGACCGGCCAAGATCGAGACCGAGCCAAGGAACAAAAAAACTGTTATAGCCGTATTTTGGGAGAGAATCTCGGCTGAAATCACGCCTTGAATCAAGGAAAAACTAATTAATTAATTTATCATGGGATCCCCACTATATGTTTTTAATTATATTCAAAGTAGGATTCCTCTACTATATTAAGAGTGGTTATCATTTGTAAAGGGAGATTATTGATTCACACACTCAGATTGACTAAGATTTACATAACATCTAGCAAACATTATCCCTCTTTTGGGCTTTGATATTTATTCATATTGCTCTCTTATCAATCGCTCTCCATTCAATTTAGGGTTTGTATTCATTCCTTTTATAGTTAATTTCCATATACATTTACTTATCTTTTCAATTTGTACCAAGTTATACCATGTATCCTTAGAACTACGTATAAATTCAACTCTATCCGTTTTTCGGGTAAACAGTTTAGCGCCCACCGCGGGGCTAAGGATAAAAGTGGTTATTTGGTACGAATCGCTGTAAAACACACCATTTTACACTTGCTCTTGGAAGTGTCTTTGATTTCAGGTTAAAAACGACGAACTCTCAATTAATGGCCCTACCTATCGACAACGAAGCTGGCCTTCAAGATGAGAACAACAACCTGGCAACCAGGAATGAAAGGCCACTCGTCGACCCCGTTGAAACTCGGGACGTAGATCCAATTGACGTTAATTCACATGTGGCCATTGAGGCGAACCAACGTTCCGAACCCGAAAATAACATTCACGGTGGAACTCGATCTATAGTTCGAAATACCCAAAATGTTAGAGAAGATGGGATCAACCTGCGTATGATTTTCGAAATGTTGCAAGCTCAACAGGTAGCGATAGCTCAGTTGTACAGCCAAATCCAGACCGAGCAGGCCCGAGCCCGGTCCACTCCGAGAAGTCACCCACAAAATGGGGCCAGCTGTAGTAAGATCAAATGAACAAGAATCGGGGACTAATCCCGAAATTATTAGGATGCTCGAGGAACTGACAAAACGAATTGAGTTAGGAGAAAAGAGGATTGAAGCAAATGACAAAAAAATAAAAACTTATAACTCATGGGTTGATCAGATCCCGGGGGCACCACCGATATTGAAGGGCTTGAATTCCAAAAACTTCATACAAAAGCCTTACCCCCCGAGCGCAGCTCCCAAACCGATCCCCAAGAAGATCCGCATGCCCGAAATTCCTAAATATAATGGGACGATCGACCCCAACGAACATGCACCTCTTACACATGTGCCATTAAAGGGAATGATCTAGAAGACGACGAGATCGAATCTGTATTATTGAATAAGTTCGGGGAAACCCTGTCAAAGGGGGAAATGATATAATATCATAATTTACCGCTAACTCTATTGATTCTTTTTGTATGCTTGCGGATTCTTTCGTAAAAGTACATGCCAGAGCCATAAAGGTCGAAACCAGGAAGTCGGACCTTTTCAAGGTAAGGCAAAAAGACAACGAGATGCTAAGAGAGTTCGTATCTTGTTTCCAAATGGAACAAATGGATCTACCACCGGTCGCGGATGATTGTGCCGTTCAAGCTTTCACCTAAGGACTGAACGAACGAAGCTCGATGGCTTTACGATAGTTGAAGCAGAACTTGATCGAGTACCCGACTGTTACCTAGACTGATGTTCATAATCGATATCAATCGAAGATTAGAGTCGAAGACAACCAGTTGGGTTTTGGGTCCATTATTAAAAGGGACATCAATCGATAACCAAGGTCGAACAAGGTCCGATATCGGTCGTATAACAGAGATCGTAGGGGTAGCGAACCTGCACGCAACTCCATACGAGGCGAAAGGAGAAGTGATCGAGGCCAAGGGTCTCGGGGGCTGATGAACAAGAATGGGTTCGACATGCATACTGGACCTAAGAAAGCACCACGGTTATCAGAATATAACTTCGACATTGATGCATCCGCCACCGTATCGGCTATCGGACACATCAAAGATACTAAATGGCCTCGACCTCTGCAGTCCAATCCAGCCTAGAGAAATCCCAATCAAATGTGCAAGTATCATGTCACCCATGGCCACAGAACTGAAGATTGCAGACAGTTGAGAGAGGAGGTAGCCCGGTTATTTAATGAAGGGCATATTCGAGAGTTTTTAAGTGACCAAGCCAAAAACCATTTCAAAAACAGAGATTTCAATATACAAAATGAACAAGAAGAGCCATAACACATCATCCACATGATCATCGGAGGGATCGATATCCCCTAGGGGCCGGTGCTTAAATGCACTAAGATGTCGATTATAAGAGAGAAGCGATCTCGGACTCAGGATTACACACCTAAAGGAACCTTGTCCTTTAGTGACGAAGACGCGGAAGTAATCATGCAACCCCATAATGATGCACTGGTAATATCTATACTTATGAATAAAATTCAAGTTAAGCATGTGTTAATTGATCCAGGTAGTTTGGCCAACATCATTCGATCAAGGGTCATAGAGTAACTCGGTCTACAGGACCAGGTCGTGCCCGCAATCCTAGTACTAAACGGATTCAATATGACATGTGAAACTACTAAGGGCGAGATAATTTTGCTAGTAAACGTGTCCGGGACCATCCAAGAAACGAAGTTCCACATGATCGAAGGCGACATAAGATATAGCGCCCTGTTCGGGAGGCCGTGGATCCACAACATGAGAGCAGTACCCTCGACCCTTCACCAAGTTCTAAAATTCCCAACACTAGAGGGAATTAAAACGGCCTACGGGGAGCAACCAACCGCAAAGGAAATGTTTGCCGTCGATGAAGGGATTCTGATATCTTCACTATCTTCAACAAATGGATCAGATTCGAAGGAGAAACGGGATACCAAAAAGCAATCACAAACGTCAGTCTCGACCCAACTAGAGAATCAGAAGACTGATGGAGATGATGATTATGGGATCCCTCGATCCTTCATGGTCCCCGATAATTCCGACGCTACCAAATTTACGGTCGAAGAACTGGAGCAAATCACGCTAATCGAATATCTGCCCGAGTGAAAAGTATACCTAGGCACGAGGTTAGATTTCGAGCTCAGGAAAAAGCTTATTCAATTTCTTATAGCTAACATGAACTGTTTCGCTTGGCCCCATCTTGACATGACAGGGATCCCCCCAGAAATAACCACTCATAGACTAAGCTTGGATCCGAAATTCAATCCGCTAAAGCAAAAAAGAATGCCCCAGTTCGAGGTTAAACATGCCTTTATCAAGGACGAGGTAGCCAAACTTCTTAAAATAGGATCCATTCGAGAAGTAAAATACCCCGAATGGCTAGCAAACGTGGTGGTAGTCCCTAAGAAGGGAAACAAACTTAGGATGTGTATAGATTATAAAGACCTGAATAAATCATGCCCTAAGGATTCTTTTCCTTTACCTAATATCGATCGTATGATCGATGCCACGGCCGGCCACTAGACTCTTAGTTTTCTCGATGCCTATTCTGGGTACAGCCAGATATAGATGGACCCGGAGGACCAGGAAAAGACCCCGTTTATCACTAAGTATGGTACCTACTGTTATAACGTAATGCCATTCGATCTAAAAAATGCTGGTGCAACTTATCAACGCCTAGTAAACTGAATGTTCGAAAAACAAATAGGAAAATCAATGGAAGTTTATATTGACGACATGTTAATTAAGTCCCTGCGAGCAGAGGACCATTTAAAGAATTTGCAGGAAACTTTCGATATACTGAGGAAGTACAATATGAAGCTCAACCCCAAAAAATGTGCATTCGTGGTTGGCTCGGGCAAGTTTCTTAGTTTTATGGTATCCAATCGGGGAATCGAGATCAACCCCGATAAAATCAAAGCTATCGAGGATATCATGGTAGTAGATAATGTAAAGGCCGTACTGAGGCTAACAGGACAGATAGCTACCCTAGGACGATTCATTTCGAGATCCTCATATAGGAGCCACCGATTTTTCTCACTACTTAAGAAGAAAAACAACTTTGCATGGACTCCGGAATGCCAACAGGCTTTGGAGGAACTAAAGCGGTATTTATCGATATCGCCGCTGCTTCATACCCCGAACGTGGCCGAACAACTTTACCTGTACTTAGCTGTCTCGGAGATAGCAGTAAGTGGAGTCCTGGTTCGAGAAGAACGAGGTACGCAATTCCCTATTTATTATGTCAGTCGGACCTTAGGCGAGGCCGAAACTAGATATCCACACTTAGAAAAATTAGCGATTGCTTTAATAAGCGCCTATAGGAAACTAAAACTATATTTCTAGTGTCATCCGATACATGTTGTAACAACTTATTCTCTTCGAAATATTTTGCACAAACCCGAGCTTTCGGGTCGATTGGCCAAATGGGCCATAGAAATCAGCAGGTACGATATTGAATACCGACCCCGAACCAGTATCAAATGTCAAATCTTGGCGGACTTCGTGGCTAACTTTACGCCGACCTTCATATCCGAGATTGAAAAAGAACTACTTATAAAATCGGGTACCTCTTTGGGAGTCTGGACCCTCTTTACGGACGGTACCTCGAACGCGAAGGGGTCCGGACTAGGAATCGTACTAAAATCACCCATAGGTAATGTAGTCAGACAGTCTATCAAAACTACAAAATTGACTAACAATGAGGCCGAGTATGAGGCCATGATTGCAGGTCTCGAACTAGCTAGAATCTTAAGAGCGAAAGTCGTAGAGGCTAAGTATGATTCCCTCTTCGTGGTAAACCAAGTTAACGGGACTTTCGAAGTCCGAAAAGATCGAATGCAAAGGTAATTGGATAAACTATATATGACTCTACATCGATTTAAGGAATGGACCTTGCAACATGTACCCCAAGAACAGAATAACGAGGCCGACGCTCTTGCAAACTTAGATTCATTGGTCGAAGATGACGAACTCAACTTGGGGACTGTTGTACAACTCATGAGATAGATAATCGAAGAAGGTCACGCCGAGGTAAACTCCACAAGTTTTACCCGGGATTGTAGAAACAAATATATAGAGTACTTCAAGAACGGGAAGCTTCCATCAGATCCAAAGGAATCGAGAGCTCTGCACACAAAGGCAGCACAATTCACCTTGTCCGAAGACGGAAGGTCGTTCGATGGACCACTGGCAATATGTTTGGGACCAGGAGATACCGATTACATCCTACGGGAAATTCATAAGGGCACTTGTGGAAACCATTCCGGTACCGATTTGCTGGTCGACAAAGTAATCAGAGCAGGGTATTATTGGACCGATATGGGCAAGGATGCAATGGAGTTCTTTCGAAAATGCGACAAATTCCAAAGACATGCGCCCATGATTCATCAACCCGGGGAGCTATTCCACTCGGTCCTATCTCCATGGCTTTTCATGAAATGGGGAATGGACATCGTTGGCCCCCTCCCATCGGCCCCAGGTAAGCCTCAGTTTATTTTGGTTTATGACTGATTATTTCTCTAAATGGGTTGAAACACAGGCTTTCGAGAAAGTAAGAGAAAAAGAAGTGATAGACTTCATTTGGGACCACATCATATGTCGATTCGGGATGCCATCTGAGATTGTATGTGATAATGGAAAATAATTCATCGGCAACAAAGTAACTAAAGTTTTTGAAGATCACAAGATCAAAAGGATCCTATTAACACCTTATCATCCCAGCGGGAACGGACAAGCCGAATCGACTAACAAAACCATCATCCAAAATCTTAAGAATAGATTGACCGACGCCAAAAGGAAAATGGAGAGAAATACTACCCGAGGTCCTATGGGCATACTGCACAACATCGAAATCCAGTACCGGAGAAACACCATTCTCATTGGTTTATGGCACCGAAGCTCTGATCCCGGTTGAGGTCAGAGAATCTAGCACCAGGTTTCGATATGCAACAGAGGAGTCGAATAACGAGACCATGAATATGAGTCTAGAATTATTGGACGAAAGACGAGAAGCCGCTCTCGTCCAATTTGCCGCCCAAAAACAGCGAATCGAGAGGTACTACAATCGAAGAACCAATCTTTGACATTTTAAAATCGGGGACTTGGTGCTAAGAAAAGTCACCCACAACACCTGAAATCCGAATGAAGGGAAACTGGGGGAAGGACCGTATCAGGTTCTCGAAATCGTCGGAAAAGGATCCTACAAGCTCGGTATGATAAACGGCAAACAACTATCGAGAAATTGGAACGTATCGCACATAAAACGATACTACTGCTAAGGTACGATCCTCCCATATTCATATGTATTTCGAAACTAACCCTTGCAGGTGTTCGACCAGAAACATGGGTGGATTCTTCAACTCGAAGCCTTTAGGTCTGAAAGCATGCATTGCACTCTTTTTCCCTTAGACCGGTTTTGTCCCAAATGGGTTTTCCGGTGAGGTTTTTAATGAGGCAACCATTGATCTTGCTAACTTAGAATAGTTCAACAGTATTCGAGGCCTCTTTACAATCAACCTCGAATACTGGGGGGCATTGCCCTCGAATATATCAAGTTCGATGCAAGGAAGTTACTTCATGGCAACAGGGTCTCAATAGGAAAAATTTGTAAAGGACAAATGGTCAAACGAACCATGCCCGCTTAGTTTGCTCGATCCCTGGCACAAAGCATGTACGCATGTGTAGATGACTTATAAAGAGAAATTTCTTCTTTGCCAATATCTCATACCTCAGAAAAGTTCTTCTACTTGATATTCTCGATTTATTATGCAACAGGCTTAAGAGCCGACCATGACCGGAGTTCGAATGATTACCCCCACAAATCGGAGACTGCTGTCCGAAAAATCAACGGGATCAAATTATATAAACTCCGAAGATCATAAGCCCAAGAGGCAAATCCCGAACTAAAGAGGGATTTTTATAGGCCACGGCCACCCCACTCGGGGACTGATACTTCGGGCAAGCTCGAAGTAAAACGAGAAAATAAGCCCATGATGCAAATCCCAGACTAAAGAGGTTACAACCGAATTAACACGAATCAGAGACGTCCGAATTCCGTAACAAAACAGGGTTAGAAAGGCTACCCCCGGTAAAATCATAAAAGGCTTCGATAATTGTTCGAATTCTAGAATGATTCCCTATTTCATGCTAAGGCATTACAAGTTTCGCAAATATGAATGATAAGAAATTCTTTCAAGCCGGAAAGGTGACAAGGCCAAAAATAATCCTTTATTACAAAAATCTAAAGGTTACTTTACTTCGAGTTCGAGCAAGCACTCACTCAACCATAAAGCCTAAGAGCTATTTTCTGCTTTGAATTCGAGAGACCGTCCTCGCTCAACTAAAAACCTAAGGGTTACTTTACTTTGAGTTCGAGGAAACACTCACTCGACCATAAAGCCTAAGGGCTATTTTCTGCTTTGAGTTCGAGAGACCATCCTCGCTCAACTAAAAACCTAAGGGTTACTTTACGTCGAGTTCGAGCAAGCACTCACTCGATCAAAAAGCCTGAGGGCTACACTAGTTCAGTTTTGATCAAATTATCTGTACCCCAACCTTATAATACAACTTCACAATTCTATAAGGCAGAAAGGAAGAAAGTTTTTTATATATGTCAAAAATTATTTATAAGGGCAGCATGGCCTAATCAAGTTTCTCTACAAAAGACCGAAACGGTCTTAAAAGAAACAAAAAACATACTAATCCTAAAGGACTTAGTCCTCTCCGGGAGCATCATCTTTGCCTTCGAGGCCCTCTTCGCTTTCGTATCCGCTCATACTCCAGGTATCATCATCATCATCAGGAAAGGCCAACACTCTGACTCGAGCTCCTTAGTATTCTCGATCTCGGCTGTAAGATCGAAGCCACGAGCATGGATCTCCTCGAGAGTCTCCCTTCGAGACTGGAATTTAGCATGCTCGGCAACCCAGTTTTCTCGAGCCTGAGCCGCTTCAGCAACCTCCTTTGCTCAAACCTGAGCAGCTTCAGCATCGTACCGGTAGACGGCCACCATTGCATTAGCATTTTCCATGGCTCTTTCGACCTTCGATTTAGCCGCTGCAAGTTCTGTAGCCAGTCTCTCTCGATCAAAAGTTGCTGAGCCCAACCGAGACTGGAACTCCTCGATTTACTTGGCTTGCACCAAGGCCTTCTCTTTTAAGCCTCAGAGTTGGGTCTCAGCCGAGGCCAGTTGAGCTAGAGCAGCCTCCTTTTCTGAGGCAAAGCGGTCCATATTCTTTTTCCACTCTTCGGCCTCCGACTTCACTGCATCTACTTCAACACGAAGCTGCCTGATAACATCGAACTTTTGTTGAACTTGTGGGACTGAATTGTTAGCCATCATGCCCGAGTTAGTGACATTAACTTCAAAGATTCTTTTTACCTGCTCGGTCAGATCGTCTTGTTATTTCCAAGCTGCATCTAGCTCAGCCCGAAGTCCTTTTGCTTCTCCTTCTCTTTGCTCACTGAGAATCTTGAAGGCATCTCTCTCCTCAATAAGCCTTCGATTTTTGGCTTCGTACCGGCTCAGCTAACCTCGGGATTGGAGGAATGCCTCATGATGAAGCGCGGAAACCTACAAGAATAGAAAAAAGGAATTATACAAGGAAAGAAAAATACAAGTATGAAAATTGACAAAGAGAAAATATGAACTTACCCGATTCAGGGCCGGTTGGGCCTCGTTGAAAAGGCATGACACTCCCACCTCGCCCGACCTCTTCTTTGGATCCTCCGAGTCATCAAGACCGGTGACATCTTCTACCCCAACAAAATAACCACAGAAAAGGTCTCCCTCTTTATGGGCCCCTTCCCCGTGATAGGCCTCCACAGCCTGAGCGTCACATATCATTGAGTGCGAAAATGAAGGAAACGAGGGGGAATCCCCGATCTCTATTGCCCCAAGTAGGTTTTTTGGGGCGCTGCTTCCATCTTGGGGAGCCTCAAGCTCGGTTCCTGCACCGACATCCACTGCCTCTTCGACGATCTCTTTGCCCTGAGGTAAAATATCCTCAATCCCCCTCGGCTCGAGAACTTGGGTCGAAGTCCCCTCCTTGACCTCATCAAACCTGGACAGAGCAGCATCAATTTCCACCGGTATCGAAATTTTTCGAATATCGGTATTAGTTCATGCATGGACACCAGCCCAGAGTCACCTTTTTCTTCTTTATCCCTTAGACGGAAGAACGACTCCATAATCAGTGGGATTATGTTGCTTTTGAGTTTACGAGCCACTCCCTTCTTGGGTTTTTGACCCTCGGGGTTTGAGGACCTTTTTCTCTTAATCTCCATCGTCGGTTTCGAGATAGGTGGTAAATCCTCTTCTTCTCCAGGCGAGGGTCTCATAATCGCATCCTTTCCGAGACCTACAAAAGGAGAAAGTAAATAAACTCATACTTGAGAAAACAATACTTAAACGATAGGCAAAATCGGTAAAGCCGAGAAGAAGGCTTACCATGAGTACGAGCCTCCCACTGATCCTTTGACAAATCACGCCACGCGCGCTCGGCGTATTTTGACGTCGAAACTAGGTTCCTGACCCAGTTCTCGAGGTGAGGAACCGCACCCGGCATCCAAGCAACGACTGCGTGAAGAAAAATACTAATAAGAAAAGATGAAGAAGTAAAAACAATAAAAACTAAAAACGGGATCATACTTATGATTCATATTCCATTTCTCGGGAAATGGCATACTCTCAGCCGAGATTAGGTTCAAGGTCTTCACTCGAATGAACCGGCCCATCCAACCCCGATCTTTGTCTTCATCTATGCTCGAGGTGCACGCCTTGGTGGCCCGGCGTTGAAGCTTTATCAGCCCACCTCAGTAAAGTCGAGGGCTATATAATCTTACGAGGTGGTCGAGGGTGAAAAGATGCCCGTCGATTTTGCTCACGAAGAAACGAAGTAGTATCACAATCTTCCAGAAAGAAGGGTGAATTTGACCGAGGTTCACCTGGTATTTCTTGCAAAAATCGACGTTGACTGAATCGAGGGGACCTAGCATGAAAGGATAAGTGTAAATACTCAGGTACCCTTCCACATGGGTAGTGATCGCCTCCTCCGGTACCGGTATCACAACCTCTTTATTTTCCCAATTGTAGTCCTTTTTCACCAGGTCAAGAACACTTTTTGGTATCGAGCATATATATCTCGATACCGGCTCGCATCGACCAGTAACCGATGAGGGTTTCTCGACCTTAAAATCGGAATCAATAATGCACCCCCCGGGATCAAGTTCTTCAAGGCGTGGCTCCACCACTGTTTCTCTCGCCGGTCGGCCGAGATGAGGAAGAAGCCTCTTTTTGCGGAGCCGGTTTAGATATTTTTGCCATCTAATTTTTTGTAAAAAAAGAAGAAGGGAGATTGAAGTATTTGGTGTTTTGAGAAGAACAAACAAAGAAATTCCAAAACCTGGAAATAGAGAGCTTTGGAGAAGGCGAAGAAACTGTGAAGATTGGAATGAAAAAGATTTGAAGGTAAAAGTTTGAAATAATGAAGAAGGGGGTTATATATAGATTTCACAATGAGTTCAAAATTGGCAGTGGCCGACCATGGACTGACGCGCATTTAATACCTTGGTAACTGGACTGATGGGACGTTTGTCACATACGTCATAGTCGGGCTCGTCGTAGACGTCAGCATTCATCTAGTCGGAGGTTGAAAAATCATATCGTTTCTCGCCACCTTCTTTCCGAGAAATGAGGGGACTATCTGTATACATTCAAAACCGAGTTTGCCCTTCGTGTGACTAATCAAGATTGGAGCATGATGTACCGAGGTTCGTCATTATAAAATCAAGCTATGATGTGAAGTTGGAAGATCGAGCTCGAGACCCAGCGACCGATTAGTACCGAGATCGAGTCAAGGTCGAGCTCGAGACCCAGAGACCGATCAATACCGAGATCGAGTCAAAGTCGAGCGTGAGACCCAGAGACCGATCAATACCGAGACCGAGCCAAGGAACAAAAAAGCCGTTATAGCCGCATTTGGGGAGAGAATCTCGGCTGAAATCACGCCTTGAATCAAGGAAAAACCAATTAATTAATATATCATGGGATCTCTACTATATATTTTTAATTATATCCAAAGTAGGATTCCTCTAATATATTAAGAGTGGTTATCATTTGTAAAGGGAGATTATTGATTCACACACTCAGATTGATTAAGATTTACATAACATCTAGCAAACATTATCCCTCTTTTGGGCTTTGATATTGATTCATATTGCTCTCTTATCAATCGCTCTCTATTCAATTTAGGGTTTGTATTCATTCATTTTATAGTTAATTTCAATATACATTTGCTTATTTTTTCAATTTGTACCAAGTTATACCACGTATCCTTAGAACTACATATATATTCAACTCTATCCGTTTTTCTTGTAAAGAGTATATAACCTAAGATGTTAGTTTATATAAATGTAAGGAAATTTCATAGTGTCAATATAGTTTTATTGCTGCAGCATGTCGTTTACCATGTTTTGTAGGTTTCTAAGCTGCTATAAATGTTATTCATAATTGTTTTATTTTTTATTTTTTATACTGTCCATATGTATTAGTCAAACTCAGCTTAATTCCTATATTACGGAGAGCACGCATCATTTTTGAGAAACTAATCAGCATTCAGCATACGAAGTAATATTAATCTTACTTGATAGAGCTTTGACAAAAAAGGAAACTGAGAGACGTATAAAGAAAGCAAGAAATCTAATAATGTTTAGCTTTCCAAATTGATGAGAATGCGCCAATTTGTGTTGCATTTCGATAAACATGTGGAGCTTATACATATGTGGTCCAAATTCTGTGACGAACTATCTCCCGTTACACATCAAGTCCCCCTTGAGATTTTGACACTTCCTGCTAAAGTTGTCAATTATTATGTTCGGATTTTAGAAAATTTATATTTTCTCCCGTCCAAAGTATATATAATTGATGTTTTAGGCTTGGGTATATGGATTAAGGATCACTTACTCCTAAAAAGTAGGAGTTTTAGCTAAACTACCTTTAATTAGAATTTGTCTTTTTTAAGGTTGACATAATTATCATGGGAATATGTGATAGTCATTGGAGAAGCCACATGATCATAAAGGTGGTAAATTGTTCACCCTTTGTCGAAAAATTAAATTGTGTATTTAAGTAAAATATTATGTTTTAGAGATAAATAACATATATTGAACACCCTTTGTCGGAAATATTTTTCATTTCTTTTAAATTTGAACACCTTTAGAAAAATTTCTAGTTTCGCCACTGATGATAGTATATGATTAGTCGCATTAATAGTAAAGGAAGCAACCTAAGCTATTCTCAAATGAACATGCTTCTCAAATGCATGCTTTGAAACGAGTAGAATAGAAGCAATAAAGGTTTTATATCAAATACATAAAAGAACGTGTTCACTATACACTAAAATTATACATCGAAAATTAGAAATGTGTCAGAGACAAATTTGGAAAAAATTAAATACCTTCTCAATTATTTTGGACAGGAGAGAATATTACTGAAAGACGTGTTACAGTAATATCTTGACTGTCAACTTTTCGTTCCATTCATTCTGTATGAGCCTCTTAATTACTGCTTTGTGCCGCTTTCATTTAAGGCCTAATTGAAAAAAAGGACTCGAGCATCACATTGTAAATATAAATCTTTAAAGGCCTCTTGCACTTGTCTTTTTCCCTAATCCTAAAATCGAAAAACAATTACAAGGATTGATCCTACGTAAAAGTGGATGCAGGAGCCATGTCAGTGAGGGATTTGTGGATCGTGTACTTTCAATCAGTTTGTAATTAAAGTAAAAGGTAGTTGTTAAGTTAGGTCAACTATAGCTTATTCGCATCGAATATTAACATAAATCATATCAATTTATCACTATTAAGTAAATTAATGAGGTGAGAATGCTAAAATACATTTATTTGCAAAAATATTATGCAACTATTGATTTAATGTAAGCATTTGATGCGAATAATTAAATTTTTACCGGCCAACTCTTAACAAATGGAGGGAATATATGGTCATCTGCTTTATAATGAGGTGAGAATGCATATTAATAATCATGGTTAAGAAAAATAAATTTATTTGCAAATACATGTTATGTATCTATTAATTTAATACACTTGATGCGGATAAATTTTTTACGGACCAACTCTTAGCCGATGGAGGGAACATGTGGTCATCTGCTTTATAAATTATGTATATAGTGGTCCTATTGACTTCAAACTCTAAAAAATTCTTCTAACTCACCCCATTTCCTTCAATTTAGTTCAGTTCAATTCAATTTAGAGACTCCAATTTTTGTCCTTTGGAATGATCACTTTCCCTAAACAGAAGAGAAGATCCATGTGGGGAACTTTTACTCTTTTAGAATCTAGATAACTAATGTCATATTGGCCTTTCAAGTTAAGGTTAGGTTTACTTTTAAAAATATCGTACGTCATTCTTGCATTAAGATTTTCGTACATTCGTTTTGATTTTGTGATTGAAGATAAGATGAAGCAAGTGCTAAAGGATTACACCAATAGTCTCTTTCGATCACATAATTCTCCTTCCATTTCTAACCATTTTCTTAAATCAAAGAAATCTTAAAGAACATGCATTCGTCGGACATTTAGTACTTCATTTTATTCTTAAGCGCGGGCAATTAGGAGTATACATAGGTCAGCTTGATTTGATTTTCGCATTTATCAAACTAAACCTAAACCTATAGCAACAACAACAACAACAACAACCCAGAGGGTAGTGTGTACGCAGACCTTACCCCTACCCTGGGGTAGAGAGGCTGTTTTCAAATGACCCTCGGCATCCTTCCCTCCAAGAACTCCCCACCTTGCTCTTGGGGTGACTCGAACTCATAACCTCTTAGTTGGAAGTGGAGAGTGCTTACCATCAGAGCAAACCTAAACCTATAGCGTCGATCTTAATTAATAGGTCTATGCATAATTTTAGAACTTGGATAGTATGTTAACATCAGACAAAGATGCAAACTCTTTAATGCGGAGATCGCGGTCACAATAGATTGTAACAAATGGTGGTACACAAAGCTTAAGGGGTCGTACATGATAGGCATGTCGCAAGAAACTATAAGTAACCCGAGTTCGTAACAGTACACTTTAATCCCTTAAACTGTTTTTCCATTGTTTTAGTACTAATTTGTTAAAGAATAGTCAGCTAAGAAACCTAAGCAGATGCAGCAAAAGGAAACGGAAAGTTAAGATATATTTGGGCTATTGGGCCTAGCTCATGGTATCTTAAAGGGAAATTTTACCTCCTATAGCAAAGGTATACACCCTATTTATTATAAACCAAAATTATTTTAAAATATTATTTTCTATAGCTATCTTTTATATTTTATAGCAAAATAAGTATTTATGGTATATAATACCATTGAGGCATGAAATAAGACATGAAATACGCTATTTATGTTTTTCCTCTCTCTTAGACAGCTGGACATACCTATTTTTAAGGTGATTGTCGTTACTGTATTCATGAATACATGTCGCGAATACTTGTGAATACATGCGCGTACAACTGGACTGCCCTGATTTTAGGCGCTTTTTACTGTTGTATTCAAGAATACAACATCGCGAATACATGTGAATACATGCGCGTACAACCGGACTGCCTGATTAGGCGTTTTTTGCTGTTGTATTCATGAATACATGGCGTGAATAC
>AWOL01S0016505.1:129156-142299 GCA_000715115.1 Nicotiana otophora | reverse complement strand
GACTCAACACCAATTCATAGGTTTGTACACTTTAACTCATTTTCTTTCATTTCTAACATCACCCATTAATTTCTAGCCCTAATCTTTGTTCTTCCATGGTAGAAAACTAGGGATTTAGGAAGAATTGGGGTTTTTTGTTGCAAATTCAGGATTTAGATCTCAATTCGAGGTCGGATTTCAAGACTAATTACATAATCGGGTTCGAGGGGTGAGTGAGTAAATGAATTTTAGTCCGAACCTCGGGTTTTGACAAAGCGGGGCCGTGGTTGATTTATTTTGACCTTGTGGGAAAAGTGTAAAACTCCTATCTTTATGTATTGTAATTGATTGCCTTAGCATTATTTGACGTTATCGAGTCGATTTTGGTTAGATACGAGTGGTTTGGAGGCAGATTCTAGAAGAAAGGCCCCGATAGAGCCCTGAATTGACTGCGGAGTGAGGTAAGTATCGTGGTTAACCTTGACTTGAGGGATTAGGACTTGTTTGCCTATTTGCTACATGTTTAAAATGGCATACGGGTGGGACTTATTTATTGTAATTTGCTTCCTTCTTTGATTATGATATCTATGCTTAGACTAGTTTATTACTTAATTGATCGTGTTTCCGTATTTATGAACTATTTGTGATAATTGAGCATCATTGGAAGTTGAGGTTCGGTATTGTGGAACAGTTGTTGATGTAAGGTTTATTCTTGCTTATTCTTCCTCCCAAATGTTATATACATATATATTTTACGACATGGTAAGGGAGAGTGTAAAATCACAAAGGGTGGTGCTGTGCCGGTTGTTTTTTCATTTATTGATTTATTCATAGTAAGGAAGAGAGTGAAAGCACAAAGGGTGGTGTCATGCCGTATTTATTGTTTCATGATAAAATTGAGAGTAAAAGAATGAAGGGTGATGTCGTGCCGTATTTATCATTTTATGGAGAGATTGAGAGTAAAAGCACGAAGGGTAATGTCGTGCCATTGTTATTATTTCATGGTGAGATTGAGAGTAAAAGCACGATGGGTGATGACGTGCAATCTTTATTTATTATGTTTTCTCTGTTTTCATTGGTTGAAGGTTTATTGATTGTTTTATGTTGTCATTTTCTATTGTAGTTACCGTATCTTGTACCCCTTTTCATGTCCCCTCCCACTCGTACATGTTAAATCTTTATTTATTGTTATGTCGTACGTATATTTTCGTCTGTACATGTTTAATTACGTGGGTGTTTGGTCATAGACTCGTCACTACCTTGTTGAGGTTAGGCTCGACACTTACAGAGTACATTGGGTCGGTTATACTCATACTATACTCTGTACTTCTTGTGTATATTTTGGTACTGGTCCCAGCTGTCCGTGAGGCGCATCAGCTCAGATTAGCTTATTTGGAGACTCGAGGTAGATCTGCTGGCGTCCGCAGACCTTGAAGTCCCCTTCCTCCTTCCTTATTTACTGTTTATCTTATTCGAGACAGTTGTATTTATTTCAGACTTTATTTGTAAAACCTCTAGTTCGTGTACTTGTAACTCCAGATCCGGGTTGTACTAGATATTGGATTATTATGCTATTTTGTACTTTATTTTGGCTTCATTTATGTTAATTGGTTTTACTTATTTGAATTGCTTAAAAACTGGCTCAAGGATTTCTCTAACGTTGGCTTGCCTAGCAAGTGAAATGTTAGGCGCCATCGTGGTCCCGAAGGTAGAATTTCTGGATCGTGAAAACAAGTCCAGATATCGTACCCACAGGGACTTGTGATTAACTATTTACTAAATTAAACTAACACAATTAATCTATCCAAGCGAATATCTAACTATGAATATTTAACTAGAACAAATCTAGAGTAGCAAACTAAGAGATTAAAGGAAACAAGTTGGCGAAATTAGACACGAATTCAATGGGAGCCGATATTCTAGAGTTATGGGTTAGCTAACAATCCCGTTGAGTCCTCCACTTAAATTGTCTAATTAATTTATCTAATTTATTGGTTGACAAGGTTAATATTACTCGTAGCCTTCTCCTGAAGTACTACTCGCCTATTCAAGTTAACCTAACGCTTATATTCCTATGGAATTAGGATTAACAGAAACACATTTATAATTTCCGTATAATAACCAAGCAAGACGATTTAGTATATCCCTATCCTAACCGCAAATCCGTTCTCCGTTAATCAGGTTCAAGATCTCGCTCTACTCAATCTTATATGCAATCAAGAATTCCCTCTCCCGAGTTCAATCCTAGATTTGGAGGGACAAACACCAAAATGTGCCCCTCCCATCTCCTTCTTTATTTTTCTTTCTTCTTTTTTTTCCGTATTTTATTAAATTTTGCTCCAAATCTCTTCATCTTTACACCTCTTTAGTTTTATACAGTTAAAATATAATATTAAGCATAAAGTAATATAATTAATACTCAAAAGATGATTAAAAGTACTAGAATATGAGGTAACAATGGTTAAACATATGCATTTTTGACCGAACATCACAACCCCACACTTAAACTCTTGCTCGTCCTCGAGTAAGCATTAAAACCACTCTCAATAACTCAAGCCTAGAAATACTACCACTTCGGTTGATACTATCAATTAGGCCCTATATCAACTCAAATCATCAAATATACACTTCTTGATCATCGTGCAAGATATACAAGTCACAAACAAATAACAAACTTCTAACCTCCTAACCTCAGAGAGGGACTCTAACTCACCAAAATTTAAGCTCGCTCACCTATTCTGTCAACTAAAGCTAATAATATCACCTATCTATCATGAAACCAGTGCCCTCACAAGAATAAATAGTCCATGCATTCAAATCAAAGAATTAATATAATTTAAGGACTTAGCATCAAAGAACAACTCTCGCACTCACAAACGAATTCACATATATGCACAAAGAACCATAGGCTTGACTATTATGTAAATATCTACTAATTAAGTATGCTCGAATAGAATCAGATAGGACTTTAACGGGTTATAAAATAGGCTTGCTCATTATGTACAATATCTGAAAAGGCTAAAATTCACAACATATAACAAAGAAAGCGTATTATTATCTTCTAAACAGAGCAACACTTTTATTTCGTTTCAATAATATGCATGGCAAGTTCTAGACTAAGATGAAAAACATGGAGTATATGTAATAAATTCTCATCCTACATGGCACAAGTATCAATCAAGATGGATCAATTCTACTCTAAGACAGACATGATCATAGAGAACGACAAAATAAGCATAAACTATATACAGAGTCACAACCCTAAGCTTAGGTGTTAGAAAGTCTGCTATTTTATTCATTACTCAAGCACTTAGAGGAAAGTACTACTCAAACTCAGGCCGAAATATGCTAGTATCAAACATGTCACAAAGGTTTTTTCTTCTCCCTCTTCTACTACCCCTTAACAAAAAATTTAATCCTAAAAATAAAAAGGTTTACACGATTCAAGTTATATTCCCTGAAAAAGAACCGATGCATAAAGGAAAACCAAATAAAATTATTATATAACTAAAACTAACTAGAAACAAAAAAAAAATATTTTTGGATTTTTATTGGACCTTAATCCCTCAAGAAAGCTGTCCACTGAATCCATCCTCGGGAAAAGTTCAAACTTCCTGTTTTTTGTTTTTATTTTTTTTCATTTTGTATTTTAAACAAAAATATTACACTAAGAAAGAATACTACAATTAAGCAAGGATATCATAGAAAATCCTCCAAAAAATCTCTTCACCCCGCACTTAAAATTGTGCAATGTTCTTAATGCATAAAATAAATAATAAGAAGGTAAAAGAAACTCCCTGGTAGGCCAAAGGATGAAGTATTAGCAGTTCACGGGATACTCAGACTTCTCCCGATATGATCCTTTGTGCGGGCACCCCACACTTAGTTTCAACTACCTGCTCGATTTTTCACACGCCTATTGGCTTTGATTCCATGCTCCTCCTCCTACAAAACACAAAAATAATACTACAAAAAATAACATAATAAAAAAATAAACAAAAGTAAACAATAAAAAATAAAATTAGGTTGCCTCTCAACAAGCTCTTGATTTAACGTCGCAGCACGACGCCATCACTTTCACCACTTTTCCTTCCACTTTGAAGATATGAATTGCACCCCAAATTTTGCATCAATTTTTCTGTCATGAACCTGAGGCGGTGGTGTAAAGATAAAGGAACCAAGCAATAGATATTGCATCTTGCACTTCTTGGCCCTTAAGTGAGGGATGCCATTTTGTCTCCTTGGCACTGCAAATTTCAGAATATATGCATTTTGTTTTCCATTCATTGACTCCTCCATAGGCTCGAATGGATCAATTTTTGTGTCACCAACCAAACACAATGTTGAAAAGTATTTAGAATGAGGTCCAATGCGCTCCAACCCTAGAATCGCTTCACTTTTAACATCCTTACTTTTGCACACTTCCTCAACCTTGGTATCATTAATAATATTGTGGTCGAATAGTTGAAATTCCTCTTTCCGCTCCACAAGCTGGCCAGTATCCACAAAAATTAGTTGTAGGGCATCAGACGCCTCAACCTTTTTATTCAATTGAGCATGCAGGTCATGGATATATGAGCCAAATTGGTCTATGTCTTGCCTGAGCTCAGTTCTTTCGTCTATCAGTTGTTCTGCCATATTTGAAAGACCATTACATAGAACCCCATGAAATATTACCAGTTGAGCTTGTTCCTCTAGCCAAGATTGGATCACGATATCTGCTTCTTCAAAGTTAGCTTCTTTTGGGAACTCGCTCTCTTCGTCGGGTTGAGGTTCTTCTTGAAAATTGGCCATTAATTCGTCCATTCTAGCCTGCAGTCCTTTGATCTCTAAGGCAGTCTTTTTGTGAATTTCATCTTGTTGCTCGGCTACTTGTCTCATCATATCCATAATACGGGCAATGCGTTCCATATCCTCTACTCCATTGCTCCTATCAAACTCATAAACATTATTAGAATTATCATAATAAGATCTCTGAGAAGGATAAAGAATTAGGACAACCATCCCAATGGCCACCATGACTACCACACACATTACAAATATTCCACTCATAAGATTGAGATTCATAATTTTGCCACAAGTGTGGTCCTCCACAATATGGACAAGGATCACCATAATAAGAATAACCAATATTCGACCAATTCTCATTCTAAGATGCCATGTCAACAAAGATAATAAAGTATTAAACTAAGCTAAAATAATAATAAAAACTCGAATAGACAAAAAGTAAAAATCTAATCTAGTAAAATAGCTAATTTCTAAGTCCCCAACAACGGCACCAAACATTTGTTGCTCCAGACCAGCGCCGATTTCATTATTTTCTTGTCTTATATTTGGGGGGAAAAACACCAAAGGGTGTCCCTCCCTTTGTCTCCTTCTTTATTTTCCTTTCTTTTTTATTCCGTATTTTATTCAATTTTGCTCCAAATCTCTTCATCTTCATACCGCTTTATTCCTACATAGTTAAAATATAATATTAAGCATAAAGTAATATAGTTAATACTCAAAAGACGATTAAAAGTACTAGAATGTGATGTAACAATGGTTAAACACAGATGCAGACCTACGTTGTGGGTTGAGGGGTCACATGACCCCATTAGTCTCGGCAAAAAGCTTTTATATTTATATATATATATATATTATATATGTATATATATATATATATATATATATATATATATATATTTATATGGGACCCCTTAAATATCTTAAGTGTGCCCCCAGAAACAAAGAGGCACATGGGAGAACTGGTTGCTTTGGGCACCTAAATTCCCAACTTTGCTGGTGACGAAGGTTCGAAACCCACGTTCAGCTTTTTTCTCCTCCTTTCTATTTTTATTCTTTGAGTACAATGTAATTTATATTTACTAGCAAATTGCTTTATCTTTTACTTTTATCCCTTTTTTTTGAATTCAATTATAATTTAGTACTACTATATAATAGTCAACTTAATTAATGTTTTAGTTCTTGAATACAATGTAATTATATTTAATAGCAAATTGCTTTATTTTTTATTTTTATCTTTTTTTGAATTTATTTATAGTTTAGTACTAATACACAATAGTCAACTTAATTAATTTTATTCCTTCTCTCCCATAGCACTCATTTTGCGAAGAAATCTCTTTTTTTTCTCTCTCTCTCTCTCTCTCTCTCTATATATATATATATATATATATATATATATAGATGTTTGGTGCTTTTGTTTCTTTAGAACTTTTTTTTTAATAATACTTGGATGATAAGTTATCATAATCGTTAAGTTTTCAAAGAGTTGCACGTCGAATTTTATCGTTAGTGATTAGCATACAGTGGTGCCCCGTCGTGCTCAAATCCTTGGTCCGTCTTTGGTTAAACATATTCATCTTTTTGCCGAATATCAATCATAACAACTAACTTATAATTCCCTAATTTCATAGAACAAAAGAACTTGCAGAACAGCAAAAGATCTCTTAGGAAAACAATTGAGAATTAGACACTAAATAATTTGGACCTTTAATAATTAAATAGAACAAGTTGGAGAGAAGCCAAATCTAGCAATAAGCATGCACGGGTGCAATCATGCAAAGAAGAAGATAATTGGGGAAAATAAAAAAATGACTTTCAATAAATTTTGAAATACAAAACCACCGAACGCCATGCTGCTTTCAATCCATGGGTTCGGTTGTCCAGTAATATATTACTATTTTTCAAATCATAAGTTATTTTCCAGGAAGTGTAAGAAATTTCCCATGCTACTGCCTCGAGCTTGGATGAAATCTGCTCACTTTGAAAATGACTAAGCTTATTTTCAAATGGAGTTGTAGAAGGAAAAAAAAATCTTTAGCATTAGAAAAAGAGAAAATGACCCTCTATAACCTCTCAAAATTTTAATAGCTCATATTTTTTCCCATTTGACACGAAATATCTCTCCGGCCCAAACATATTATATCTAATAGCCCGAAATATCTATTTTGTATATTTTTTGTATAATGACAGTCTGTTTTGTATATTTTTTGTATAGTGATAGTCTATTTTGCATATTTTTATATAGTGACAGTTTATTTAGTATATTTTTTATATAGTGACAATCTATTGTATATAAATTGTACAGTGACGGTCTATTTTATATAATGACATCTATTTTGTATATGTTTTGTACAGTGATAGTCTTTTTTGTATATATTTTGTATAGTGACATCTATTTCGTATATTGTTTTGTATATTGACAGTCTTTTTTATATATATTTTGTATAGTGACATCTATTTTGTATTTTGAATGACTACGATGTGTAAAACATATATATACATTTTGTACTAGTGTGCACATGAATTGTAGTATAGTAAAATATTTGAAAGATTCTAGCTTTGTTGTATCAAAATTGTATATTTTTTGTATAAATTATATTATATGTTGTATATCTTTTGTATAGTGAGATTTGTAGTTGTATATATTTTTTGCATAGTGATTGAATATAGTTTGGATACAATTTAATCACTTTAATTTCAGAAAAGTGAAGAAATAGTGATTATACAAGTGCTCGCAATTGTAGTGTTTTGTAAAAATTTAATTATTCATTAATCACTTGCATCACAGGCACATCTTGGACTTGTAATGATCCAACCGGTCATTTTAACTTTTAAAAACCCATTCCTTAAAATAAAACTCTCCGAACATGCTTTTATTAATTTATGACTCGCGGGGATGGTTGGTTCGGGATTTGGAAGTGTGTGGATTGAAATCGGAACAATTGGTTTCTTAAGTTAGCCTGAAATGGACAAGTTTGACTTCAGTCAACATTTTGAGAAAATGACCCCGGAATCAGGATTTGACGGTTCCAATAGGTTCGTATGATGATTTTGGACTTGGGCGTATGTCCGAATCGGGTTTGGATAACCCGGGAGCGTTTTGACGCTTAATAGTAAAAATTAACTATTTGAAGGTTTAAAATTCTTTAAATTTGGTTTGGAGTAGGATTTTGAGTAATTGAAGTCCGTTTAGAATTCGAGTTTGGGAATAGTTTCGTATAGTGATTTAAGAATCGCACGCAAATTTTCATGTCATTCCGAATAGTTTAAGTATATTTCGGCGCATTGGAAGTAAATTGAAAAACTTGAAATTTGTAAGTTTGAATCAATTTGGTTTAGGGTATGATTCTTAGATTTGATATTGTTTTATGCGTTCCGAGAGTTCGAGCGAGTTTGTATGAGGTTATTAGACTTGTGTGGATAGTTGGTGTGGAGCCCCGAGGGCTCGGGTGAGTTTCGGACGTTCGGAAGGAATGAAAATACATCAGTTTTCTGGTGTTTCTTAGCAGCAGTTGTGTAACGACGTGACTTGTCATTTTAAGAATTTACGCCACGTTCAGTGACTTAAGGTCTCGAGCAGCTTCGCAATATGTATTATAACCCGTGGGTGTGGTCGAGTTTGAATTACTAAAGATTCAAAATTAAATTAAAAGAACAATCCTTATTTAGAAGTTTAAATGAAAAAAAGGTTAACCGGATATTGACTTATGTGTAAACGACCTCGGAATTTAATTCTGATGATTCCAATAGCTTCGTATGGTGATTTTGAACTTAGGAGCGTGTCCATAAAATTATTTGGAGGTCCGTAGTGAAATTAGGCTTGAAATGCCGAAAGTTAAATTTTTGAGAAGTTTGACCAGGGGGTTGACTTTTTGATATCGAGGTCGGAATTCGATTCTGGAAATTGGAATAGCTTCGTTACGTCATTTATGACTTGTGTGCAAAATTTGAAGTTATTCCGGATTGATTTGATGTATTTCGGCACAAGATATAGAATTTCAAAGTTCAAAATTCATTAGGCTTGAATCGAGGGTGATTCATGATTTTAACGTTGTTTAATGTGATTCGAGGCTTCGACTAAGTTCGTATGATGTTTTAGAACTTTGGTATATTTGGTTGAGGTCTCGAGGGGCTCGGGTGAGTTTCGGGGTAGTTTCGGACCATTTTTATACCATTTTAATTGCTGGTTTCTGCCTACAGAGGTGTGCATCGCGATCGCGAACGTTTGGTCGCGTTCGCGAAGAGCAAACAGCAGTTTGGGGTCTTGTGAATCGCGATCGCGTAGAACAAATCTCGGTTGCACTGACTCGAATTTGGAAGCTTATATCTCGCAATCTTTAAGGAATTTGGAGATGATACAAAAATAAAAGTTGTAGCTCTTGATGTCTAGTTTTCAGAAAAATAAACCATTTGTCATTTGGAGTTGTGTACAAAAAGTTATGATAAATATACTACAGACTATCCGGGAAGAGTTTGAAAATCTTTGTTGTATAAGGCTGACTTTAGAAGCTTATATCTCGAAATATATAAGGAATTGGGAGATAGGCAACCTATAAAAGTTATAGTCCTTGGAATCTAGTTTTCAGACAGTTAAACCATTCATCATTTGGAATTTCGTACAAAGAGTTATGACCATTATACTCGAGGCTGTCTGGAAGAGTTGGGGAGTTTGTTCTTCGCGATCACGATTGGTTTTCTGCGATCGCGAACAGCAATTTTGGGGCTGAAAATTTTTGTGTTTTGCGATCGCGAAGCATTTTCCGCGATCACGAAGAGTAAATACCTGGGCAGTAGCTATATTTCGAGGTTTCAGCCATTTTTGACATATTTGGAGCTATGGAGCTCGGATTGAAGCGATATTTGAGGCGATTTTCACCATATGGATTGGGGTAGGTGTTCTATATCCTAAAGTATTTATATTTTATTAATCTATGATTATATTCATCATTTAATTCAGATTTTAATGGAATAAATCAAGATTTTTGTAAGATCTTTCAAAAAAGAAAATTTAAGATTTGGAGGTCGAGTTGTTATCGGAATTTGATAAAATTGGTATGGTTGAACTCGTATCGGAATGGGTGTTCGGATTTGGTGAAAATTACGTCGGGTTCCGAGGGGCGGGTCCCATGTTGACTTTTGTTGACTTTTTGGAATAATTTTTTAAGTCGACGTATTATTATCTGGAATTATTTTCGATGAATTTTAATGAAGTTATAGAATTAATTTGGATAGATTGAGCTATCCGGAGGCCAATTCAAGCAAGAAGGCTATTTTGGAATATCGGCCGAACTTTAAAAAGGTAAGTGTCTTGCTTAACCTCGAGTGGGGGAATTACCCCTTAGGCATTGAGTTTTATGTGCCATTTGTGAAATGTGAAAAGCCGTGTACGCAAGGTGACGAGTACGTACTAGGGTTTATACCTGCAAAATTCATTGAATTAAAGTCTTAGGCATTATTGTGTAGTAAATTGAAAAATTGTGTAAAATAATTAAATCATCTATTTGCCATGCCTAAATCCTTATTGTTGAATTTCTTTTTATATGATAATTTAATGTGATTGTTACTTGAAATATTTGTGAAATTTCGTGAGTATTGTTGGTTTAATATTTCTTGAAAATTTAAATTCCAATATGAATTTTCTTATGCAAATAATTAATTTAAGCGAGCTTAAGAATAAGTGTTAATATAATTATCTAAATTTGCATTAATGAAAGTTTTGCTTTATGCTTAGTAATTTCTATCTCTATTGATTGTTTTTGGGTGTTATATACATTGTGTGGAGCCTTGGGCTATTTGTTATGAAATTAATTAAATTTTGTTATATTTTTGGAATTTGGTTGTGGCCATTGGGCAAATTGTGACATGAATTGATTTTATTATGTTGCCGTGTTAATTTTCCGTATAAATTATTATGTTGTGTGAGTTATTATTTTGGGGAGATAAGGGTGGCATTTCACCGTTGATATTATGTGGGTATAAGGGTGGCATTCCACTGTTGTCGTGTTTGTTGGAATATTGTGTGGGCGGAGCGATAAGGGTGGCTATTGATATTGTCTGGCCGGAGCAATAAGGGTGGCTATAGGAGTGATAAGGGTGGCTATAGGAGTGATAAGGGTGGCAATAGGAGTGATAAGGGTGGCTATTGTCAGGGACGATATGTGATGATGTGGGGTTGTGGTGTTGATAATTTTCATGTGATGTTGTGATTTGCTTGTGTTTATTTTTATACCTTGTGCAATTTGTCTTGTTGTTGGTAAATTGATAATAATCTGATTTATGTTGAAATTGGGAGCTTGTGGCTATTGCCAAGCGGATTATAAAATGAAATGTGGGCACGATGTACCATGAGTAAATAATGAGGATATTTGGCATGTGAATTGTCCGTGCAGCTGTGATATAAAATGTGGGCACGAGGTACTGTGATGAAATGATAATGATAGTTGGCACGTAAATTGTCCGTTCAGTTGTGATATGAAATGAGAGCACGAGGTGCCGGAAAAATATGAAAATGGGCTGAGACCCGTATTTTTATGATTATGAAATGAGGTGTCACTTGGTGACTTTTTAATTGAAAGAATTATATTAAAAATATTTATTTGGAACGATTTTTATTCAAAAAGAATTTTATGAAAGAATTGTATTTGAAAGATATTTATTTGAGAAAATTATATTTGAAAAGATTTATTGAAAGAATTATATTTGAAAAATAATTATTTGAGAAAACTTCATTTGAAAGAGAGTTATTTGGAAGAATTATATGTGACTGATATTTATTTGAAAAACTTGAATTAATTAGGCGTACATGTATTTATTAATTGTTGAGTGATATTTATGGTATTCTTGTTATCTTGCTGCGCATACCACTGGTTGTTTTCTCCCGCCCTTATTGCTATCTGTTTCCTAGTATTTTGTATATTATATTGCACAGGTTATTAGACTAGTGAGTGTCTTGACTGTACCTCGTCTCTACTCCATTGAGGTTAGTCTTGATACTTACTGGGTACCGACCGTGGTGTACTCATACTACACTTCTATATATTTTTGTGCAGAGCCAGGTACTAGAGATATCAGACTCGAGCAGAGTTGAAGCGGGACCGTAAGGATTCAAGGTAGAGCTGCTTTGTCGTCGCAGTCCCTTAGAGTCATTTCATTTCATTGTACTGTTAAATTTTAATCAAACAATATTGTATATTCGTTCCTCGTGATCATTCCATGTATTCAGTTAGAGTTCGCGACTCAGTACTACCAGTCTTGGGAGGTTGTATATTCATATTTATTCCGCTGTTAGTTTTGGTTACTTATTTAATTCAAAAAATAAAAAATAGCTTCAAAATGTAATAGAAATCGTCTTACCTAGTCTTAGAGACTAGGTGCGATCACGATGCCTGTGGTAGGAATTTGGGTCGTGACAAGTTGCAGGTCTCGCAAATGCGAGAAATTGTTCGCACATGCGAATCTCGCATTTGCGAGAAGGACTTCACAATTGCGAAGAAGCCCGACCTAGGCAGTGTTCGCATTTGCGACACATTTGATGCATTTGCGATCCCAGCAGAGTTCGCATTTGCGACCCCAGCAGCTAAAGGCCAAGCTTCGCATTTGCGAGAGTTGTGTTGCATTTGCGAACCTGGTGTCGCAAATGCGACATCAGAGGCCTGTGCTCAGCTCATTTAATGCACGACTTAGTCCATTTATCTCACTTTGCTTTCATCTCTTGGGCAATTCTTGGAGCTTTTGGAAGAGGGTTTTCACCTAGCACTTTGAGATAAGTTAATTCTACACCCTTTGAGTTAAATACATAGATTATGGGTAGATTATAACTAGAATCTTAGAAATCAAGGGTTTAGATGAAAAACCTAGATTTTTATAAAAATGGGATTTTAACCACGAAAATAGTTATGGAATTGGATAGAAATTATATATTTGAGTTCTTGAGATTATGGGTAACGTTTTCATCCGAAAATTTCAGGAATCCGGGCACGTGGGCCTGGGGTGAATTTTAGGAATTTTACCATTTTGGATAGGGTAATTTATTTAATAGATAAATTTCGAATTATTCAGCATATATTAATTTATTTATATAACTTTTGGATAGTTTTGGATTTTTCGGCATCGAATCGAGAATTGTACGCGACGGGATAATCGGAAAGTGGACTTTGAGATGAGGTAAGTCTCTTGTCTAATCTTATGAGGGGGAAATTACCCCATAGGGATTAAATTGAATAATTATTGCTAATTGAGGGGACTACGTATGCACGAGGTGACGAGAGTCCGTGCGTAGCTACTATTAATACTAAAGTCCTGGTAGTTTAAGACTCAAAGCATGAATTACTTGTGTAAATTGTATTCTTTGTTTAACTAATATTAATTGATATATATATA
>AWOL01S0016505.1:82274-127423 GCA_000715115.1 Nicotiana otophora | reverse complement strand
TATATATGAATATATTGTGAATTGTTAGATAAAGATATTAAAGGATGGAAATCTCATATGCTTGATTTTCTGTTTAAATTAATTAATTGTTAAAAGAAATTGTTTTTCCTCCCGAATTTATCTTATAATAAATATACTCTACTTCCGGAGGTACATAAGAAAATATCCCCCTTTATTGTGGAGCGGGCCGAACGCCTCGGCAGGATAGATGCATCCATGGATCGTGCCGCACGTCCCTCGGCAGTGTACACGACACTCTGGATCGGGCCGTACGTCCTCGGTAGAAATCGTGCTTAATAATAATAATTACACGATACTTTAATAGTTATTTCAAGCTTGCGAAACTAATTGATAAATTGGAAAATCTTTGAAATTTCATGAATTATTATTCGTGCTTGTTAAGGAATTAATTGTTATTCCTGTAAATGAGATTACTTGAGAAATTGAAAATTATTTGAATTTAAGGATTTTAATTAATATATTGAGAATTGTTGCATTTGAAGGAATATGATTATTTCCGCTGGTTAAATAAATTATTATAAATTCTGTGAATCATACTAATTTAGATATTCTAGTTGTATTTCAATTATTATTATTGACCCATAGTTAGTGTCAAAGTTGGCCATCTCGTCTCTACCACTTCGAGATTAGGCTTTATATTTACTGGCTACACGTTGTTTACGTACTCATACTACACTTGCTGCACTTTGATGGGGGACCTAGCGTCTTACACCCACGTTATCCAAGGGCATAGTGGTGAGCTGCCTTTCTGAGCCGTTCTGCAGCTACTAGTGTCTCTCCTTGTATTTTTCATTCTGTCTATTTTTATTTCAGACAATATTTGAGGCTTTGTATAATCTACTAGATGCTCATACACTTGTGACACCAGGTTTTGGCACACACATTGGTAGAATTTGGTGTTTATTTATTTTTCTTAGTTTTGAATTTTGACAATATATGCTTAATTTATTAAGTTGGCTTGCCTAGCTGTAGTGTTGGGCACCATCACGACCTATAGGTGAAATTGGGTCGTGACAGGACTCCTACAGGAAAAGGAATAAATCAATTTCTTGGCATTATCTTTTCAAAGTTTGAATTTAAATGACATACCAATGTGTATAAAAAGAATGTTATATCCCAAATATGTATAATTATTGTGTACACGACACCTGTCCCTTTTGTTCCTTCCTTGAGTTGACAAGAATAAATATTTATAACAAAATTTTTATTTTTATATTTCTCGTAAATATGTATATGTATACAATATCAATATCTAAATAGCATAAAAGCCAAAAATGAATCAAATGATGAATGATTCCTTCTGAAGAAATTAAAAGCCAATCTCAATAGTTTACCTTGCAATTCTCCTGCCTTCATCTTCCGTTATTTTTCATGTCAGTTATGTTTGTCAATTTTAGTGGTTAGAATTAGAATTGGTTCTGGTCTATTAAGTACATATTATAATTTATGGCCAGCAGATGATATTAGTTTCTAGCGAATGGCTAATAATAAATTTTTGTCACGACCCAATCTTCCCTCCGTGATAGGTCGCGACGGCACTTAGTCTCTACGACTAGGTAGGCCTAACATTTGCAAAAATAATGAAAATGAAAGCATAAATCTTAACAACTAACAGCAACAGGTAATTTAATATCTGGTAGAAATGCCGCTCGACATATACAATAACAACTCTCGAAATATACACAGAATTTCCCCAAGACCCGAAACATCATAAGTCACAAGCTTCTAGGAATTTGACTAACTGTTTGTCACGACCCAGAATCCCACCACCAGCGTCGTGATGGCACCTAGTCTTACATTTTCAAGCCATTTTGTTTTTTAAAAAAAATAGAAACTAGCAGCGGAAGTAGTTATGAATACAACAATCTCCCAAGACTGGTAGTATTGAGTCAGAAACTCTAACTGAATATATGAAATGATCTCAAGGATCGAATAATCCATACTGTTTGAATAATAAATAACAATACAATAAAATAGAAAGACCCCAAGGAACTGCGACGACCAAGCAGCTCTACCTTGAATCCTTGTGATCCCACTCTAACTCTGCCCAAGTTCGATATCTCCAATACCTGGCTCTTCACAAAAATGTGCAGAAATATAGTATGAGTACACCACGGTCGGTACCCAGTAAGTATCAAGACTAATCTCAGTGGAGTAGAGACGAGGTACAATTAAGACACTCACTAGTCTAATAATCTGTGCAATATAGTTTTTAACATAATAGGAAACAAATAACAATAAGGGCAACACGAATCAATCATTAATATTGCTCAATAAATGATAAATACAAGTACACCCAATTAAATGAAGTCCTTCAAATAAATATCTTTCACATATAATTATTCCGATAAATCTCTCTCAATTATAATTCCTCAAATAAATATTTTTCAAATAAAATTCTTTCAATAAATCTCTTTCAAATATAATTTCCTTAAATAAATATTCTTCAAATATAATTTCCTCAAATAGACATTCTTCAAATATAATTCTTTCAATAAATCTCTTTCAAATATATTTTTCTCAAATAAATATTCTTCAAATATAATTTCCTCAAATAGACATTCTTCAAATATAATTCTTTCAATAAATCTCTTTCAAATATATTTTTCTCAAATAAATATTCTTCAAATATAATTCTTTCAATAAATCTCTTTCAAATATATTTTTCTCAAATAAATATTCTTCAAATATAATTCTTTCGAATAAAAGTCACCATGTGACACCTCATTTCATAGTCATACAACTACGGGTCTCAGACCATTTTTGTATTTTTCATAAATACGGGTCTCAGCCCTCTTTCATATTTTTACGGCACTTCGTGCCCATAATTAAATCATCATATTACCCTGGCACCTCGCGCCCATTTTTTATATTACAACTGCACGGATAATTCACGTGCCAATAAATAAACCATCATGTTTTTCCGGCATCTCGTGCCCTCATTTCATATCACAATTGCACGGACAATTCACGTGCCGATATCATCATTATTTACTCACTGCACCTCATCCCACATTTTATTTTATAATCTGCCTGGCATTAGCTATAGGCTCCCAATTTCAACATAAATCAGATTGTTATCAATTTACCAACAATAATACAAATTGCATGAGGTATAAAAATAAACATAAGGAAAATCACAACATCACATGAAAATCACAAACACAATAACTCCACATCATCACATATCATCCCTGACAATAGCCACCCTTATCTCTCTCATATAGCCACCCTTATCACTCCTATAATAGCCTCTCTTATCCCTCCGCCCTGACAATATCAATAGCCACCCTTATCGCTCCGTCCAGATAATATTCCAACAAAATACAACAATAGTGAAATGCCACCCTTATACCCACATAATATCAATAGTGAAATGCCACCCTTATATCCTCAAAATAACAACTCACACAACACAATAATTTACACAGAAAATTTTCACGGCAATACAATAAAATCAATTCATATCACAATTTGCCCAATGGCCACAACCAAATTACAAAGATACAACCAAATTAATTAATTTCATAACAAATAGCCGAAGGCTCCACACAATGTATATAACACCCCAAAAAAAGCAATCAACAGAGATAGAAATTTCTCAGCATAAAGCAAAGCCTTCATTAATCCAAATTCTCAATAATTATATAAGCACCTCTTCTTAAGCCCATTTAATTAATTATTTGCAGAGGAAAAATCCATAATGAAAATAAATTCCAAGAATTATCAAACCAACAAACTCACGGAATTACATAAATAATTAAGTAACAATCACATCAAATTGTCATATAACTTAACAACAAGGATTTAGGCATGACAAATAGATGATTAATTATATGCCAACAATTATTCAATTTACTACACAATATGCCCAAGAAATTAACTTAATAAATTTTGTACATATAAGCCCGAGTACGTACTCGTCACCTCGCGTACACGTCTTTTCACATTTCACAAATGGCACATAAGACTCAATGCCTAAGGGGTAATTCCCCCACTCGAGGTTAGGCAAGATACTTACCTTTTTAAAGTTATGCCGATATTCTAAAATCGCCTTCTTGCTTGAATTGACCTCTGGACAATTCAAATCTATCCAAATTAATTGTATAACTTCATTAAAATTCATCGGAAATAATTCTGGATAATAATACGCCGACTTAGAAATTTATCCTAAAAAGTTAACAAAAGTCAACACGGGGCTCGACTTTCAGAACCCGGCATAATTTTTACGAAATTCGAACACCCATTCTGATACGATTTCAACCATAAAAATTTTATCAAATTCCAACAACAAATCAGCTTCCAAATCTTGAATTTTCGTTTTTGGAAGATTTTTCAAAAATCTTGATTTCTTCCATTTAAATCCAAATGAAACGATGAATATAACCATAGATTCATGAAATATAATCACTTTCAGATATAGAACACTTAACCCAGTCGAAGTTGTGAAGCAATCGTGAAAATCGCCCAAGAACCGAGCTCCAAAACTCCCAATCGAAAATGAAGAAATGACAGATCTTCAATCCTTAAGTTTCTGCCCAGGTTCACATTTGTCACGACCCAAAATCCAACTAGTCATGATAACACCTAACCCAGCCTGTTAGGTAAGCCAATTGCCAACTATCCAATTCTAATAATAATTATTAAAGCAATTTAAGTGAATAAAGGTCTTAATCTTATACAATCCCCAAGAACCGGTAGTACAAATCATGAGCTTCTAAGAATAGAGTTTACAAAGCGGAAATGAAATAAATACATAGTCTGTTTGAATAGTACATAAACAAAGCTTTTATAAATCTAAGGCTATCATGACCAAGAGGCAGCTACAACAGGAATGGAGGTACATATTCAAATCCCGCAACCATCGAGCACAACAAAAACATCAGCCAACATCTGCACGCAATGTGCAGAAGTGTAGTATCAGTACAATCGACCCCATGTACTGAGTACGTAACAAACCTAGCCTTATATTGAAAGTAGTAACGAGCTTCAACCAAGGTTAGGTCCAAAACCAATAGTCCACAATAGTCCATAACAACATAAAATAAATAATACTAGAAGAAACTCAGAAATAAAATGCTCAGCTAAATCATGATTTCAAAAGTAATAGTTCTTCCTTTTAAGTACATCAGTGAAAATTCAAATCGTTTACCGAAGTTTCCAAAAATATGAATAAGTTTGAAAACAATAATTTATCCCAAAAATCTTTTTAATAATAAATGAGATGTTTCAATTTTCCTTCCCGATAACCCATGTAAAACTAAATGCATCACTATGACCATCTGTCAAAATGTGTGAGAAATCATGAATGATGTGATGCTGTGCAGCATGAGGAAAATACATCTCTATGCCTGTATGTCATGTGCGCATGCCAATGCGATGCAACTCAGTGATAAAATCATAAACAGCCCCTCGGGCATACCTCACAATCACTCGTATACAGCCCCTCGGGATTACCTCACAATCACTCTAAAATAGCCTCTCGGGCATACCTCACAATCACATATACCTCCCAGTCACTCAGCACTCAGCACTCAGCACTCGACACTCGCACTCAATAGGTACCTGCACTCACTGGGGGTGTGTACAGACTCCGGAGAGACTCCTTCAGCCCATGCGCTATAATCTGCACGGACAACTCACGTGCTATAATAATATCTAGATCTGCACGGCCAACTCACGTATTTTACGGATAACTCACATGCTATAATAATATCTGTATCCGCACGGCCAACTCACGTGCTATAATAAAGCCTATATGGCCTGCTGCAGGCGGGTAGCCCCGATCCACATAATAGTAATAATATATATATAAAGCCAACATGACTTGCTGCGGCGTGCAACCCGATCCCAAAAATATTCTCACAATCAGGCCCTCGATCTCCCTTAGTCATCAATCTCTCCAGTCTCTCGGGCTCAGAATGTCATGAAACAAGCCCAGAAATGATGATGTGATGAATCAATAAATAGCGATAGAGATTGAGATATGATATGTAATGACATGAATATGATTGAGTATGAATTTTCAATTTAAAATAAATAATTCACAGCAATATGACCTCTGTGGGTCCCCATAATATGGCACATATGCTCAACATGATTTTTAATATGCTTTTCAGCTCAATTTCTTTAATACATAAAACCACATGAAAAATACCAAGATTATTTAACTACAAAATTTCACAGAAACAATTATGTCATAATTTCTATAGTGCACGCCCCCACGCCCGTCATCTAGCATGTGCGTCACCTCCCGACAATTCAAATAATACATATATTCAGTGTTCATACCCTCAACTCCAATATTAGAAGAGTTACTTACCTTAACAAGACGAACCCAATGTTGAGCAAGCTAATCAATATTCAGGAAATTTCATTCCGTGCGTATCCACCTCTGAATGCCTTCTTGTCTCCTCAATTCAATGCCAATGATCCGAAACTAAAATTCACCCCTTAATGATACTATAACGATATACTATACAAAGCAACTTGAATCTAGAATATCAACATCCATTGGGACCAACATTAGTAACTATTCCATAGTTTAGGCCATTCAGACAATTTACCAAACACCTAGTTGGCATACATTTATACATTTCTTAACCATAAAATTAGCTCTTCCAACTACCATAATTTACCAAAAATTCATCCCACTATCATTCTTTAACAACTTATAATCCTAACATCACATGTGTGACCAACCATTCTCACCCAACCAACAAAATTCTATCCAATAATCACCTTTCAATCTCTACAATGGTTATGTATTTAAATTGGGAACTTATGGCTTTCAATCACCATACCATGAGTTCTTATACTTAATTCATACTCATATTCCCATAATATATCCATACATGTAAGTCTAAGGTATATGATTACCTTTTGGAAGAAATCTTGCAAAACCCTCCTTTGAGTTCTTGAAGAAATTTCTTGAAGATCTATGTATTTTATGTGTAGATTTCATCAATACTAGTGTAGAGATGATAGAATTTTACACCAAAATAATGGATACTGCTTACCTTGAAGAAGAGGGGAGTTGGTGGTCTTGAGAGAGTGGAGAAGAGAAGAGCTCCAAAATTAGTCCAAAAGAAATGGGAAAAATGAACCCCGAAATTGTATTGTATTTATAGGCCTAGATTTCTGGGTTTCGGATGCTGCCCTGGATGCTTCGCATCCCCGCTTCACTCCTCTTTGAAGTTCGAATGCGGACCTGGATGCTATGGTAGCACTTCACTGCCAGCCTTTCTTTCGGACGCGGCCTCGGATGCTTCGCATCCGCAGACTCCTCCGCCAGTCTTTGGTAATTTTGTCATAACTTCTTGTAGGAATGTCCAAATGACGAACGGTTTGAAGCATTAAAAACTAGACTTGAAGACATTTAATTTTACAGGTGATCCATCACATAACTCCTTATATATATATAGATAGATAGATATGCTCATCCAAAGTTTGGTCTTGTACGTACTGATTTGGAACGTTAGTCTATCATGAAATTTCCGACTTGACTTGGACTTAAGGCTCTCCTTATACCCCACATCACTTATAATATGCCTCGTACACTTATTATCATATCCAATTTATATCCATTTTATTAATAGTCCTTGTCTGCACACAAAATAATATAATGAGCGCACATCAACTTTCTTACTAGTGCTCAAGTACTTCAAAATTTTCCGGGGTATTACATTCTCCCACACTTAAGAACATTCATCCTCGAATGTTTCACAAGTCACTTCTAAGAATAGAGTTATCCTTCTACCTCCAACCATTATACATAGGCACTTACGACTACATCGATCTCATACTTCCTTTCCAAAATTTCAACTTACTTATGACTCTTAAAATGTGGCTATCTTTACAAATTCATAAAACTTTTGGCAGAGTTTCTCCTATAACTGGGCCTATCCACTTGTCAGATAATCACCAACATCAACCTATCAACACATCCACAACTTGACAAAGCATCACCATGTATATCAATATCGCAAATCTCATCTACATGCATTATATTATCAAGTGTGATATCTGGGCATGAGTTGCACATATTTAAATCATAACACATAGAATGTACCTTTCAAATCACAATCATTGGACTATACACTCAAGTGAGAAAATTTTATTTCCTTAACACTTTTGGCCCTTAAGGTGGCCTCCTCGACTTACCGACTTCGCCATAACACATTAATGGAGGCAATCTCAACTCCCGGACTTTTCTAATGAGGATAGCAAATAGTTGCTCCTCATTATCCAATTATCCATTAACTTCACCTCCTTAGACATAGACACATGAAACACCGAGTACACGTAGAACAATAATAGGGAGACATCATACTCATAGTTTGGCATATTCCCTTCATGATTTCATAAAGCATAATGTGACTACACATAATTTACCCTTATTAGAAATTCACATAACCCCTTATCAGATCAACAAGTCATGGAGTTATCTTGCCCCAACCAGAACCATAATCACTTTCTAAGCCGACTTTCAATGTTATCCTCCCAAATATACCATAATCAAACCTGATAGTACGCATTCTAGGTCCAATGACCTTATACTATTAAACGCAACTATTCCACAGACATGCCATACCAATATAACTCAAGCCACAAACTGCGCAACCTTGTACCCAAAATTGGAAGATGTCTCAAAGTAGAGAACCGTATTGCAAGTTCAACAAGTACCACCACAACTGTAAATGCTATAAGCTCATTATCTATAGTAGAACCAAGGCACACGAATTTTGTAAGAGTAACCAGCTCTTCTAGAGCTCACATTAACATCACTCGCATGGCTATCACATCCTTCATGCACGATCTTCCCACTAGGAATATTCCCATAATTCCTCCGTGCCATATATCAATAACTCGTATATCAGTAGTCTATTAACTAGGTGAGTATCGCAATACCGATGACATCCGAAAGTCAGAACACAATGTGCCTTTTGAAATGCGCACCCTTCTCAGGGATTACTGAGCAGTTATAACATTCATTTTAATATCTGAAGCTGACCATGTTGTCCAAAATTCGGGACCTTCCCTTCAAGACTGAACTGCCACCTCGTATATGTAGATTTTAATCCCGCATAACACACCGTATCTATCATACCATCAAGTGACAAGCACAAGAATCTCATTATCATCTCTGAGTCACCAACAATTTACATACCCTATTAGTTAGAAACCTTTCTATTGCTTCTTTCCAGGAGGAAGCTATAATACATAACACGCTCCCCACACCGGTAGAAAATATCCGGCTCAAACCATGGTAGAAACCATTAAGAACACTTGGAAATCCATTTTCACATAACTAGGCTATCAGAACTGAATTCCTCTAACTCGACCAAGCCACACAGGTTTCCAAATCCGAAAGTATTGCCACAAAACACTTGTAAATCCCCACCCCATCATAAGAAACAAAAGAACCGAGCATACCATTACCATATTGATCCAACATGTTACTCATTTGTCCTATTATTTTCCCGAGTTTCTTCTGAATTAGCCTCAAGTTGACAATTCTCCTTGTTAGAACACAACGATCCTTACCCAAAGCTTACTACAAGACATCCTAACATAATACCACATCGCCCTAAGGCCCATGAGCCACTGTATTCTTCTTAAGCACCTCCATAAATACCACAACCGTAACACTCACTCTGGAAATACCTTATGTGAATTTAAAATTTTTCTTCTTTCATTCCTTGTACCGAAATGTAGAATCCATAGTCGTACAGACTTACCGAAAGTCTCGACATCATCCAATGTAAATAACTGATTCTAGCGATATATGAATCCGAAAAATTTTCAATTGCCACTCATACCTTTTTTTAATCCATTAGCACCTTCTCGAGAGTCACCCACTTTGTTCAAATCTAAATTGCACCGCCCACATGGGCTAAAAGACACGTGCCCCATTAGCACAGTACCACTCAAAGAAGTAACCCTGCCTTAATACCACCGATCAAATTCATACTCTATGTGCGCTATATCCTTTTCAATTTACAACTTAATCATTCCATGATTTTTCATATTTTCATAAGTGCATTATATCTCGTATTCAAGAAATTTCCTTACTCGAGTCATCCTTGATCTCAGCCTCTGCAGTCATAACTGCTCCACAAGTATGTCTCAGGCCAAAACTTAATTTAACCTATAACCATGAAATCGAAGTGTCAATAGTAGGCTCCCCCACTTGGCTCAAATCCATAGATCAAAACATTCAATAATTCACAATAACCATATTCAATTACTGCCATAACACCGTAGTGAGATTTAACTAAATTCTTCCCAAGCTCATGCATCACAACCTATATGGTACCTCAAATCGTCTACTAAACTCGCCTTCATTCTCGTGACGGTCATGTCAACTTTCTTCACCAATTCAAATTCATATCCCAATACATCTGCCCTACTGGTAGAAAAGAAGATTCTCCACACAATATTATAAAGATCACACCTCTGTAGTTTATTCCGCAGGTGATAACCTGCATGTTTAGACTCAAACTGGAATCTTTCTATACCGTTTTACTGCCACAACTCCTACGTAATCACTTCACCTTCATGAGTTTGAACTCATCAACAAGACATGAAAATTTAATTTGTTCCACAATTACACCACGTGAAAGGTCCTTAAACACATTCATAACTCGAGACTCTACGTCAAATCGAGACAAAAGTCAAACACCTGATAGTCCTTTTTACATCTCAAGCAAATATTTTTTTTTTCGTCATTTTAAAACCATCTGAACATATCCCGCAGTCACAATATAGTCATCATATGGTCATCCAGCCATTCATCGAGCCATAAATTCCACCCATAGGGACACCATCGGACATATGAGTCCAATTATACAAGTTCACACAACTGAAACTACCGAGCCAAATCTGCGGTCTAATCCTGGCCTCAAGTCCTCCAGACTGGTCCATCACCAAAACACAGAATACACATTTCGAACCTCGTTCATGGAATCACAAGATGGTGATGCACAACTGATACCGAGTGCTCATGTGCGCATACGAATACGTGGAAGGAATTCAAAAAGTTATGTCCCAAGTTGAATCAATCCCGCATGATAAGGAAAGAAAGATGGAAAATATATATATCCTAAATGCCATTTAGCCTCTCGAAGATAAGTATGGACGTCATCATACCGATTTGCATGACTCTACTAGACACTTGCTCATGACTTGTAGAACCTATGAACCTAGAGCTCTGACACCACCTTGTCACGACCCAAAATCCAACTAGTCGTGATGACACCTAACCCAGCCCGTTAGGTAAGCCAATTACCAACTATCCAATTCCAATAATAATTATTAAAGCAATTTAAGTGAATAAAGGTCTTAATCTTATACAATCCCCAAGAACTAGTAGTACAAATCACAAGCTTCTAAGAATAGAGTTTACAAAGCGGAAATGAAATGAATACATAGTCTGTTTGAATAGTACATAAACAAAGCTTTTATAAATCTAAGGCTACCATGAACAAGTGGAAGCTACAACAGAAATGCAGGTACATCTTCAAATCCCGCAACCATCGAGCACAGCAACAACAACAGCCAACATCTGAACGCAATGAGCAGAAGTGTAGTATCAATACAACCGACCCCATGTACTGAGTAAGTAACAAACTTAGCCTTAGGTTGAAAGTAGTGACACGCTTCCACCAAGGTCGGGTCCAAAATCAATAGTCCACAACAATCCATAACAACATACATAAATAATACCAGAAGTAACTCGAAAATAAAATGCTCAGCTAAATCATGACTTCAAAAGTAATAGTTCTTCCTTTCAAGTACATCAGTGAAAATCCAAATCGTTTACCGAAGTTTCCAAAAATATGAATAAGTTTGAAAACAATAATTTATCCCAAAAATCGTTTTAATAATAAATGAGATGTTTCAATTTTCCTTCCAGATAACCCGTGTAAAAATAAATGCATCACTAAACCCATCTGTCAAAATGTATGAGAAATCATGAATGATGCGATGATGTACAACATGAGAAAAATACATCTCTATGCTTGTATCTCATGTGTGCATGCCAATGCGATGTAATCAGTGATAAAATCATAAACAGTCCGTCGGGCAGACCTCACAATCACTCGTATACAGCCCCTAGGGCTTACCTCACAATCACTCGTAAATAGCCCCTCAGGCATACCTCACAATCACTCATGCCTCCCAGTCACTCAGCACTCGGCACTCGCACTCAGTAGGTACTTGTGCTCACTAGGGGTGTGTACAGACTCCGGAGGGGCTCCTTCAGCCCAAGCGCTATAATATGCACGGACAACTCACGTGCTATAATAATATCTGGATCCGCACAGCCAACTCACGTGCTGCACGGTCAACTCACATGCTATAATAATACTTGGATCCGCACAGCTAACTCACGTGCTATAATAATACCTGGATCCGCACGGCCAACTCACATGCTATAATAAAGCCTATAAGGCCTGCTGGAGGCGGGTAGCCCCGATCCACATAATAGTAATAATATATATATATATATATATATCCAACATGGCATGCAACCCGATCCCAAAAATATCCTCACAATCAGGCCCTCGACCTCCCTCAGTCATCAATCTCTCCAGTCTCTCGGGCTCAGAATGCCATGAAACTAGCCCAAAAATGATATGATGAATCCATAAATAGCGACAGATACTGAGATACGATATATAGTGACATGAATATGACTGAGTATGAATTTTCAATTTAAAATAAATAATTCACAGCAATATGACCTCTGTGGGTCCCCATAATACTGGCACATAGCCTCAACGTGATTTTTAATATGCTTTTCAGCTCAATTTCTTTAACACATAAAACCGCATGAAAAATGCCAAGATTATTTGACTACAAAATTTCACATAAACAATTATGTCACAATTTCTATAGTGCACGCCCACACGTCCGTCACCTAGCATGTGCGTCACCTCCCAAAAATTCACATAATACATATATTCAGGGTTCATACCCTCAGCTACAAGATTAAAAGAGTTACTTACCTCGACAAGTCGAACCCAACGTTGAGCAAGCTAATCAATATTCAGGAAATTCCATTCCATGCGTATCCACCTCTGAATGCCTTCTTGTCTCCTCAATTCAATGACAACGATCCGAAACTGAAATTCACCCCTTAATGAAACTATAACGAGCTACTATACTAAGAAACTTGAATCTACAATATCAACATCCATTGGGACCAACATTAGTAACCCATTCCATAATTTAGGCCATTTAGACAATTTACCAAACACCTAGTGGGCATACATTTATACATTTCTTAACCATAGAATTAGTTCTTCCAACTACCATAATTTACCAATAATTCATCCCACCATCATTCTTTAACAACTTATAATCCTAACATCATATGTGTGACCAACCATTCTCACCCAACCAACAAAATTCCATCCAATAATCACCTTTCAATCTCTACAATGGTTATGTATTTAAATTGGGAACTTATGGCTTTCAATCACCATTCTATGAGTTCTATACTTAATTCATACTCATATTCCCATAATATATCCATACATGTAAGTATAAGGGTATAGGATTACCTTTTGGAAAAAATCTTGCAAAACCCTTCTTTGAGTTCTTGAAGGAATTTCTTGAAGATCTATGTATTTTATGTGTAGATTTCATCAATACTAGTGTAGAAATAATGGAATTTTACACCGAAATAATGGAGATTGCTTACCTTGAAGAAGAGGGGAGTAAGTTCCAAGCCTAGCCTTGGTCAAGTAGTGACGAGGTCAGGTCAGGCCCACTGGTAAATAATAAATAAGGCAGGAAAATATACAGTATAATAATAGACTATAATTTAAAAAAAAAGGAAACATAGCAAGTAATAGTACAACACAGAGGTTAAACAGTGGGGAATCTCCCGAGATACCTTCTCGTAGTCCCAAAATACATATGCAGTGAGAACTCCCGTGGTACCGCCGCGTAGTCTCAAAAGTAAATGTGCATGGAGAACTCTCGAGGTACCGCCTCGTAGTCTCAAAAGTAAATTTGCAGGGAGAACTCCCGAGGTACCACCTCGTAGTCTCAAAAGTAAATGTGCAGGGGGATCTCCCGGGATACCGTCCCGTAGTCCCAAAGATAAACACGCAGCTCAAAAAATGAAGATAATGGTTACAGCAAGAAAAACTATAGTTTAGACTAAGTACAAGTCAAGAAAAGAAGCAGGAATCCACTAAAAATGCTGCAAAGAGTTCAGATAGGCAATTAAGACACGTAGACATGCTATTCTAGGCTAATAAGATAACTACACATGCTATTATACTCGTGCCTACGTACACATCAACTTTCTTGTTAGTGTTGAAGTACTCCGGGGTGTTACATTCTCCCCCGTTTAGGACCATTCGCCCTTGAATGAGATGTAGAGTCCGCCCTCAAACACATAACATAACTTTTCTCTTCTTTCGCACATATCAATCTCCCAAATTTTTCTAACTCCCAAATATTTTCAGAAATTTCGGCAGAGTCTCCCCTCTAAATGGGCCTATCCACCTGCGAGAGTAACACCAAAATAACTCCTAACAGCACATCCACAACCTAACAAAATATCACAAGGTATATATCAATAATACTAATCTCAGCATTACGAGCATTGCATTATCATAATGATATCAGGACATGAATCACATTATATGTATGCCCATCACTACATCTCTGGTCTTAAAAGCTGTTCATAATTAATTCCAGCATCCTCAATTAATCTCATATTCGCCAAAATCTCATTTCCACTTCTCGTAAGACTGACAGCAACATGCGAGGCATGAATATCTCATAATTATTTACTCGAATTAACGAGTCATATTTAACGCCACCTGGGCACTCACCTCGTAGGCTAAAACTCAATAATTACAGCACAATTATGGCACAGAAACACATAAAAGAAGTATCACATAAGCCTATCAGGCATAACTCCCTATTAGTACTATAGTACAAATTAAACTTCACAAAGGGAGAATTTAACTCATAAATATTTCACCACAAGGACCTCGTCCTTATATAACTTACATTGCGGCTCGTAGCCCAGTTTAAATATTTCTTCTTATATAAAAATGCGAGGATCTCGCCCTCAACTCTGAATCACAAGTATTTTGCACATTGTGCCAACTGAAATTTTTGATTTCCTTTGTTTCTTCTTTTCAATAAATTTCATAAATAAATTTTCACAACACATAATGAACCCTCATACTGGTAGGGCATATAATTCATAAAATTGGAATCAATTATTCCGAAACATATCAATCCCACGGTAATGAATAATAAAAGTTACTTTTGGACTTATAGCCCTCAATGGTGCCCATAAAATAAAAATGACAGACACGGGCTCACATCTTCAAATCTCCCAACAGGGATAAATGTATAAGTGGGTCACAGAATTATAAGCTCACCCATAAGCAGAGCATAATAGGAGGACTCGCCTCAAAATTCAAAACCGAATCAAATTAAGGAATATATATCCTTTTATAACAGATCAGGATCATACTTGTAACTACACCATCTAGTGTATCGGCCTCAGCCAATGCATATCAATTGTAACAATGGGTCGGGCCTCCACCTCTTAGGCTCCCTTTACCCGCCTGTCCTCCACCCCTAACTGACTATGCACGTGGAGTATTAACTAGAATAAAGCTCGTAGCCGGAGTATTCTGATGAAATATGCCTTTCCCAAGTCTGGGACAATCTCTCATGATGTGCCAAGTATCACCACACTGATAACAACCTATTTGCAGGTTTGGATGCTCATACTGAGTCTGTGCCATATAACTAGAATAACCATTATAGGAACCCTGTGTCGGTGGTGCATTAAAAGAACTTACTGTAGCACCTCGAATATTGTGACCCCGCTGATACTAAAATATAGAATTATTAAGGACGCGAGAATACCTCAAGCCCCAGCATCATCCCATACAAATTTCACATCTTAATCATATACAAGTTTCGGAGAACCTTTCAATACCACATAAATACATCTCAGGACAAAACTGATATAACACATGACCTCGCAATCTGATCGTTGATAGTGGACTCCCCTCACTTGGCGCAAAGCCATAGGACACAGTCCGATGATCCACAATACTAACCTTCACCGCTCGTACGTCACCAGTCATAAGACATATCAAGCCATTTATTAGGCGTATGTCATCCTCGTGACAGACAAAATTGCTTCCCCGAGTGCCTTGACTGCTAACATGTACCTTTTACTAAATGGAAGTCCCATACGAACTATATAATCTTTAATGCCACCAACTATCTTCAGATCTACATCCACCTCGTGACCCTACCACGATTGTGACGATTAGGCAACTAATTAAACCTTCTTAAGATCGTACTTATCAACTAGATGTCAGAACTTGCTGCAACCCAATGTGCACAACTGAATGATCTCTCAATACTTCCACATCTTCTATCTGGACGACACGTGGTAACAATGGTCGAGCAACCCTGGCTCCCTTATAACCCCTCTATAGTATCACGAACCGTTGGCGCATAGTTGATACCGAGTGCACAATTTCGTACACGAGTGGATGCAAAAGAACATAAGATATATGCTTCAAGCTGTATAAATGCCGCACGCTAAGGAATGAAAGAAGTGAAATGTTTTCCTACTAGCTCTGTAGCCACTCGAAGATAAGTACAGACGTCTCCGTACCGATCCGCAAGACTCTACTAAACTCGTTCGTGACTCGTAGAACCTATGAACCTACAGCTCTGATACCAACTTGTCACGACCCAAAATTCCACCATAGGCGTCATGATGAAACCTAGTCTCTAAGACTAGGTAAGCCGATTTCAATTACATTTTCAAGCCATTTAAAAAAAAAAATAGAAACTAGCAGCGGAAATAGTTATGAATACAACAATCTCCCAAGACTGGTAGTATTGCGTCACGAACTCTAACTGAATACATGAAATGATCTCAAGGATCGAATACTCCATACTGTTTGAATAATAAATAACAATACAATAAAATAGAAAGACCCCAAGGAACTGCGACGACCAAGCAACTCTACCTTGAATCCTTGTGATCCCACTCTAACTCTGCCCAAGTTCGATATCTCCAATACCTGGCTCTTCACAAAAATGTGCAGAAGTGTAGTATGAGTACACCACGGTCGGTACCAAGTAAGTATCAAGACTAACCTCAGTGGAGTAGAGACGAGGTACAGTCAAGAAACTCACTAATCTAATAACCTGTGCAATATAGTTTTCAACATAATAGGAAACAAGTAACAATAAGGGCAACGCGAATCAATCATTAATATTGCTCAACAAATGATAAATACAAGTATACCCAATTAAATCAAGTCCTTCAAATAAATATCTTTCACATATAATCATTCCAATAAATCTCTCTCAATTATAATTCCTCAAATAAATATTTTTCAAATATAATTATTTCAATAAATCTCTTTCAAATATAATTTCCTCACATAAATATTCTTCAAATATAATTCTTTCAATAAATCTCTTTCAAATATAATTTCTTCAAATAGACATTCTTCAAATATAATTTTCAATAAATCTATTTCAAATATTTTTTCCTCAGATAAATATTCTTCAAATATAATTCTTTCAATAAATCTCTTTCAAATATAATTTCTTCAAATAGACATTCTTCAAATATAATTTTCAATAAATCTATTTCAAATATATTTTCCTCAGATAAATATTCTTCAAATATAATTCTTTCAATAAATCTCTTTCAAATATATTTTCCTCAAATAAATATTCTTCAAATATAATTATTTCGAATAAAAGTCAACATGTGACACCTCATTTCATAGTCATACAACTACGGGTCTCATCCCATTTTCAGTTGTTTTTCATAAACATGGGTCTCATCCCTCTTTCATATTTCCACGGCACATCGTGCCCATAAATAAATCATCATATTATCCTGGCACCTCGTGCCTACTTTTTATATTACAACTGCACATGTGCCAATAAATAAACCATTATATTTTTTTCGGCACCTCGTGCCCTCATTTCATATCACAACTGCACGGACAATTCACGTGCCCATATCATCATTATTTACTCAGGGCTCCTCATGCCCACATTTTATTTTATAATCCGCCTGGCATTAGCTACAGGCTCCCAATTTCAACATAAATCAAGATTGTTATCAATTTACCGACAACAAGACAAATTGCACAAGGTATAAAAATAAACACAAGGAAAATCACAACATCACATCAAAAATCTCCAACACAATAACTCCACATCATCACATATCATCCCTGACAATAGCCACCCTTATCACTCCTATAATAGTCTCCCTTATCCCTCCGCCCTGACAATATCAATAACCACCCTTATCGCTCCTATAGCCATCCTTATCACTCATATAATAGCCTCCATTATCTCTCTGCCCTAATAATATCAATAGCCACCCTTATCGCTCCGTCCAGACAATATTCCAACAAACACAACAACAGTGAAATGCCACCCTTATAGCCACATAATACCAACAGTGGAATGCCACCCTTATATCCTCAAAATAACAACTCACACAACACATCAATTTACACAGAAAATTTTCACGGCAACACAACAAAATCAATTTATATCACAATTTGCCCAATGGCCACAACCAAATTTCAAAGATACAATTAAATTAATTAATTTCACAACAAATAGCCGAAGGCTCCACACAATATGTATAACACCTCTAAAAAAACAATCAACAGAGATAGAAATTTCTCAACATAAAGAAAAGCCTTCATTAATCCAAATTCTCAATAATTATATAAACACCTCTTCGTAAGCTCATTTAATTAATTATTTGCAGAGGAAAAATCCATAATGAAAATAAATTCAAGAATTATCAAACCAACAAACTCACGGAATTACACAAATAATTAAGTAACAATCACATCAAATTATCATATAACAACAAATTCAAGTATTTAGGCATGACAAATAGATGATTAATTATATGCCAATAATAATCCAATTTACTACACAATATTCCCAAGACTTTAACTCAATAAATTTTGCACATATATGCCCGAGTACGTACTCGTCACCTCGCGTACACGGCTTTTCACATTTCACAAATGGAACATAAGACTCAATGCCTAAGGGGTAATTCCCCCACTTGAGGTTAGGCAAGATACTTACCTTTTTGAAGTTATACCGATATTTCAAAATCGCCTTCTTGCTTGAATTGACCTCCGGACAGCTCAAATATATCCAAATTAATTGTATAACTTCATTAAAATTCATCAAAAATAATTTCGGATAATAATACGTCGACTTAGAAATTTATCCTAAAAAGTCAACGTGGGGCCCGACTTTCGGAACCTGGCATAATTTTTACGAAATCCGAACACCCATTCCGATACGAGTTCAACCATACCAATTTTATCAAATTCCAACAAATCGTCCTCCAAATCTTGAATTTTCGTTTTTGGAAGATTTTTCAAAAAACTTGATTTCTTCCATTTAAATATGAATTAAATGATGAATATAACCATAGATTCATAAAATATAATCACTTTCGGATATAGAACACTTACCCAGTCAAAGTCGTGAAGGAATCCTCAAAAACAATCCTAATCGAAAATGAAGAAATGACAGATTTTCAATCCTTAAGTTTCTGCCCAAGTTCGCATTTGCGGACAAAAACTTCGCATTTGCGGACAAAAACTTCGCATTTGTGAATGAACAGTGTTTTCGTCTTTGCGGACAAAAACTTCATATTTGCGAATGAACAGTGTTTTCGCATTTTGCAAATGAACAGTGTTTTCGCATTTGCGGATAAAACTTTGCATTTGCAAATGAACAGTACCGTACCAGAAACCACCGAAACTCAGCCGGAACCTCTCGGACACAAACCATATATGAATTTCAATCATAAAATATGCTACGGACCTGCTCGCGTACTCAGAATACTGAAAGGAGGTCGTATTGACCCGATATTGACCATGGTCAAACTCCCAAATTTCTTAACTTTACTAATCTCTCAACCAATGATCCAAAAATACACCTAAGCCCCTCGGGACCCGTCAAATCATACCAACAATTCCTAAAATATCATACGAACTTAGTCGAATCTTCAAATTGCATCAAACAATGATAGAACCACAAATCATACCCAATTCAAGCTTAATGAAACTAAGAAATTCCAACCTCTACATTTAATGCCGAAACCTATCAAATCACGTCCGATTGACCTCACATTTTGCACACAAGTCATAAATGACATAACAGACCTATACAAATTTTCAGAACTGGATTCTGACCACGATATCAAAAGGTCAACTCCCAGGTCAAACTTCCCAAAAATTCTATTTTCGCAATTTCAAGCCAAATTCCACTACGGACTTCGAAATAATTTTTCGGACACGCTTCTACGTCTAAAATTACCATACGGAGCTATTGAAATCATCAGAATTCGAATCCGAGGTCGTTTACACATAAGTCAAATCTCCGGTCAACTCTTTCCATTTAAACTTCAAAAATGAGAATTGTTCTTTTAATTAAAATTCGAATCTTCCGAAAAACAAACTCGATCGCACATGCAAGTCATAATACGTATTACGAAATTTCTCGAGATATTAAATCGTTGAAATAGGCGTAAATTCTTAAAATGACAAGTCGGGTTGTTACATTCTCCACCTCTTAAACAAACGTTCGTCCTTAAAACGATAAGTCGGGTTGTTACATTCTCTACCTCTTAAACAAACGTTCATCCTTAAAATTACTGAGTGTATTCTTAGCACGTTCATCCTCGAACGTGCTAAGAATATTTCCGAGGACTTTAAATTACTGAGTGTATTCTTACACACATACTTGTGGGTGATTATATGTTCCCGCAATTTAACACTGGTCCGACAACACCATCTCAATTGAGATTATTTATTTTCTCCATTCTTATAAGCTTTAAAGCAAAATCCCTAACTCTCCAATCATTTTTAAAATGCCTGATTTTCACTTCGACGCACGGTATTAGTCTCAACTGGCTATAGCAACTCGTGTCTACGCACACATCAAATTTCTTGATAATGTTGAAGTACTCCGGGGTGTTACACTGTTCTATACATCAGTATTTAGAAGTAGTATAGGAAATACTACACAAAGAGATAGAGGGGGACTCCGAGGTCTGCGGACGCAGAAAATGTACCTTGAAGTTTCCGGAACAGCAGCAGATGCACAACTAATAGTGAGGCTAGAATGATGTACCTGGATCTTCACACGAAAACATGTGCAGAAGAGTAGCATGATACCACAATGGTACCCAGTAAGTGCCAAGCCTAACCTCGATCGGGTAGTGACGAGATCAGGTCAGGCCTACTGGTAAATAATAAATAAGGCAGGAAAATATACAGTATAATAATAGATTAGAATTTAAAAAATGGAAACGTAGCAAATAATAGTACAACACACAGGTTAAACAGCGGGGAATCTCCCGAGATACCGTCTCGTAGTCTCAAAAGTAAATGTGCAGGGAGAACTCCCGAGGTACCGCTTCGTAGTCTCAAAAGTAAATGTGCAGGGAGAACTCCCGAAGTACCGCCTCATAGTCTCAAAAGTAAATGTGCAGGGAGATATCCCGGGATACCGTCCCGTAGTCCCAAAGATAAACACGCAGCTCAAACAAATGAAGATAATGGTTATAGCAAGAAACACTACAGTTTAGACTAAGTACAAGTCATGAAAAGAAGCAGGAATCCACTAAGCATGCTGCAAAGAGTTCAGATAAGCAATTAAGACACGTAGACATGCTATTCTAGGCTAACAGGATAACTACTCATGCTAGTATACTTAATTAAGAATAAAAAATGTTATTATTTAGTAAACAAAAAGCAGTTTTTTCAACAATATCCTGTGTACCCGTGTACGCACTCGTCACCTCGCGTACAGGGCGCTCACATATCATAACAGTACCAAATCCTAAGGAGATTTCTGTAACAACCCGGCCGGTCATTTTGAGATTAATAGCCCTGATCCCCTATTAATTGCTTTCCACAAATCTTTTCTGCTATTGTGACTTGCCGTGATGATTGGTTTTGAGTTACGGAGTATTTTGGGACACTTAGTCCCTAAATGAGAGCTTAAGCCTTAGGATTTGGACCGTAGTCGGAATTATGTAAAGACAACTCCGGAATGGAATCCCGTCGGTTTCGTTAGCTCCGTTAGGTGATTTTGGGGTTAGGAGCGTGTCCGGATTGTGTTTTGGAGGTTCGTAGCTCATTTAGGCTTGAAATGGCGAAAGTCAAATTTTTGGAGTTTGGGCCGGTAGTGGAATTTTTGATATCGGGGTCGTTTTCTAATTCAGGAACTTGGAGTAGGTCCATAATGTTGATTATGACTTGTGCGCAAAATTTGAGGTCAATCAGACGTGATTTGATAAGTTTCGGCATCGGTTGTAGCATTTTTGAAGTTTCAAGTTCTTTAAGTTTGAATTGGAAGGTGATTCGTGATTTTAGCCTTTTTTGATGGGATTTGAGAGATCGACTAAGTTTGTATGGAATTTTAGGATTGGTTGGTATGTTTGGTCGAGGTCCCGGGGGCCTCGGGTGTGTTTCGTATGCTCAACGAGTCATCTTTGGACTTAGAGAAGCAGCAGATTTTTGGTGTTCTGTTGTAGGCATTTTCTTCATCGCGTTCGCGAGGGTGTCCTCGTGTTCGTGAGGGAGTCCTTGCGTTCGCGTAAGATATATGGGAAGGGCAGCTGAATTACTCTTCGCATCCGTGTTGTCGCTCTCGCATTCGCGAAGGTGTGGAACCTCGAAGCTATGCGTTCGCGACATGGTCCTCGCGTTCGCGACATGGTCCTCGCATTCGCGAAGAAGAACTAGAGGCAGGCGAAATTTTATGCTTCGTGTTCGCGATGGAGATCCCGCGTTCGCGAAGGGTCAAGCTGAGTGGTCTTCGCGTTCGCGACATGTGCATCGCGTTCGCGAAGAAAGACACGTCTGGGCAGTATTAAAGTTCCAAAAACGGAGGTTATGCCATTTTTATCAAAAACGTAAGTTGGGAGATCGGATTTTGGACGAGGGATTGAGGGATTTTCAGAGATATCGATTGGGTAACGATTCTTAACTCCTTTATGGTTATATTCCACTAATTTATGCTTGAATTCATAGTTAAATTTCAGATTTGGGGTGAAATTTGAGAAAAAGTTCTTAGGCCGAATTTTGGGGTTTTGATCGAGATTTTGGTGTCGGATTTGAGCAATTTTGGTACGAGTAACTCGTGAGTGAATGGGTGTTCGTATTTTGCGACTTTTACCTGATTCCGAGACGTGGGCCCGGGGTGACTTTTTGGGTGTTTTTCCTAATTTAACGCTTTAGATTCTAATTAATTAGCTAAATTAGTTACTCGTAGTTATATTTAAATTATACAATTTATTTGAATAGATTTGGGCCATTTGGAGTCGGATACTCGTGGCAAGAACATGTTATCGAGGTAATTTGTGCGGTTCGATGTAAGTGGTTTGCCTAACCTTGTGTTGGGGACTTCCTCCTTAGGATATCTTGATATTATTTGGTGTGTAGGCGTCGTGCACGTGAGGTGACGAGTACGTACACGGGCTATTATTGCAAAAATCCTGTTTAACTTTCTTAAATCATAAATTGTTTTTCTTATTAAGTCGTACTAATATGTTTAATTGTGTAGTTTAGACTAGAAAAGCATGTTTACGTGTTTTAACTGCCTAATTGACATTCTTTGCATCATGTTTAGCTAACTCCGCATTTTCCCTATCTGTGTCCAGTATGAACTGTATAACTCGATGTCATACCTGTCATTTCATCTGTACAACATATTTACTTTGGGACTACGGACGTATTCCAGGAGATTCCCCTTATACTGCATATTTTCTTTGGGACTACAGACGTATTCCGGGAGATCCCCCTGTATTGCATATTTACTTTGGGACTACGGACGTATTCCGGGAGATTCCCCCTGTACTGCATATTCATTTGAAACTACGGGGACGGTATCCCGAGAGATATTCCCACTGTGTTTACCTTGTTTTGAGCTGAGGGCTCCCTTAACTGTTAAATTTTCGAGAATTCCTTTAACTATGTTACCGTAAATTTTACTTATATCTTTTACTGTTTAATTTATTATATTTACTCCGGTAGGGCCTTGACCTGACCTCGTCACTACTCGATCGAGGTTAGGCTTGGCACTTACTAGGTACCATTGTAGTGTACTCATGCCCTTCCTACACATGTTTTCGTGTGCAGATCCAGGTACGAACTATCAGCCTTGGGGTTAGTGCGTGCTGCTAATTCTAACAGACTTCAAGGTATTTCTGCTTGCGTCCGCAGATCTTCGGAGTCCCTTTCTACTCCCTCGCCTAGAGACCTTCTTTATTATCTTCAGACTTTTGTATAGAGCTACATAGATTATAGCAGCTTGTGACTTAGTGATATTCCGGGTCTTGGGAAATTATTTTGTATATGCCGAGTGGTACTACTCTTGGCTATTTATAATATGTTGTTTATCTTTAAAAAGTTGTGTTTCTCTATATTTTTCGCAATATTAGGGTTACCTAGTCGTAAAGACTAGGTGCCATCACGACACTTTACGACTAGGTGCCATCACGACACCTTATGGAGGGATAATTTGGGTCGTGACAATTTTTCCCACACAAGGTTAGGCAAGCCACTTACCTCGAACCAAGCTCAATCAATCCATAAGAATGCCTTTTCCTCGATTATCCGACTCTGAATGGCCCAAATCTAGCCAAAAATAATTACATATCATAAATACAACTATAATATACTAATCTAATTAATGAAATCAAGACTTTAAAATAAAATTCTGAAATTCGTCCTAAAAAGTCGACCCGGGCCCACGTCTCGGAATCGGATAAAATTTACAAAATATGAACACCCATTCAGTCACGAGTTCACTCGTACAAAAATTATCCAAATCCGATATCAAAATCCGAATCAAAACTCAAAACTTAGTTGAAGAACTTCCAACCTTTTTCCCCAAATTTCTCAACCAAATTCCTTAATTAAATAATGAAAACAACTATAGATTAGTGAAATATAACCATAAATGAGTTAAGAATCATTAACCCAATGTTCTCTCTGAAAAATTGTTGAATTATCGCCTCAATCCGAGCTCTCAAAGACCCAAAATTAAAAATGGAATAAAACCCTCGAACTTGGCCTTTTCTGCCCAGCGATTTCGCACATGCGGACCTCTAGTCACACCTGCGAAAATTTCATCGCAGGTGCGGAAATGGCTTAAGGTGACTGGAACCGCTTCTGCAATCAGGTGGTCGCACTTGCGTGTGTGCACCTACGGACAAAGGTCCGCTTCTGCAGTTTCCTTCCGCACCTGCAGTTCCTCTAGCGCATCTGCGAACATCGCAGATGCGGCATTTTCCATGCACCTGCGACCCCGACCAAACCTCCCAACTCCGCTTCTATGCCATATTGCTTGCACCTGCGGGCTCGCACCTACGGTTAGCCTTGCGCAGGTGCGATTACACCAGAACCAGCCCAGCACAAAAAATTCTACTAAGTCCAAAAATGATCAGTTAACCATCTGAAACTCACCCGAGGCGCCCGGGACGTCAACCAAACATACCAACAAGTCCTAAAACACCATACGAACTTAGTCGAGCCCTCAAATCATATCAAACAACGCTAAAAACACGAATGACCCTCCAATTCAAACTTAACGAACTTTGAAACTTTACACTTCTATAACCGATGCCGAAACATATCAAACCACGTCTGATTGACCTCAAATTTTGTACACAAGCCATATTCAATATTACGGACCTATTTCAACTTTCGGAATCAGAATCCGACTCCGATATCAAAAAGTCCACTTTCGGGCAAAATCTCTAAAAATTCGACGTAGCCATTTCAAGCCTAAATTAGCTACAGACCTCAAATTCATAGTCCGAACACGCTTATAAGTCCAAAATCACCCAACGGAGCTAACAGAACCGATGGAACTCCATTCCAGAGTCGTCTTCATATAATTCCGACTACGGTCAAAATCCTAAGACTTAAGCTTCCGTTTTAGGGCCTAAGTGTCCCAAATCACTCTGAAACCACAACAAAACCTCTCAGTAAGTCTCATTAGCAGAAAAAGATACGGGGAAGCAGTAAATGGGGGATCGGGGCTAATACACTCAAAATGACCGGTTGGGTCGTTACAATTTTGCTCTTAGAAAATCATGAGTCTCGAACCAAAAATATTATTTTTTTGGACTCAAAGTACAAAAATAGGTGAAAACCCCAATTGATGACCAATTTATATATAACGCATGGGTTGAATGCACTATACCTTAACGACACATTTTTCCGTTAAGGTATAGCGCATGCAACCCATGCTCTATATTTGAATTTTAAAATGGCGATCAAAATATAAATGTAGTGCATATACGGGATGCGCTATACCTGAAGTTGAAAAGACAGGTAGGTATATCGCATACTATATATACGCTATACCTATATAAAAAACCTCCCATCTTCTTCCTCGCGAGAGAAATGTGAAAAAGGCCCCCCTCCCCCCATTTGTTATGCAAAAATCTCCACTGGAGCCCACCCGTCCCCAAAAATCGTGTCCCCTCCGTATTTTAGCGAGCTAATACCGGATCTAAGGCGTTGTCGTGTAGTGGATCTCGTCTATTGCTAGTTTCGGCTCCCAAATTATAAATTTTTCACAATTCAAAAAGTTATAAATCGAGGTATTCCAACTTATTTTTGGTAAAACTCATGTATATAAAATGCTTATTAGTTGTTTTTATTGTGTTGTATGCTTTTTGTGATCATTTTGTGATATAATATTTTTTTTTTGTCCGGATTAGTTTATGTATGTGCTAAAAAAGTATCAAAAATATATATTGTTATTTTATTAAATAATTAGTGTTATATGTGACTTTATTGTTATTTAGTGCCTTTTACTGTTATGTTGTGCCTTTAATTGTTATGTAGTAACCTTTAGCGTAGTAAAACTGATAATAAATTTTAGCTTATGGTAGTTGACTTTGTTTATGGCCATTTAGAGTAGTGTGACTTTAGTGCTCTTTAAGGTTCCGTAGTCTAGAATAAAAACTGTGTGCTCTCTTTAACAAACTCGGTTAGAATACTCAATTATGGATTTAATGTATTAATAGATAGTTATAAAATATTAGATATGAATCATAAAATAATCAATTGATGTAACAAAAGAGACGTTGCCGAACATTTTGGGCAAGATATGACAGTTAACACACAAATCGTTACGAATGAAATAGACTGAATATTATTTAATATTAAGTTTATAGTATTTTTTATATGAATAATTATTGAATATATCTTGATTACTTATGAAAATTTAATATTTAATTCTGTTATAACCCAAAAAAATCTGAAAAGATGATAGTTCAAACAAAACCCTGCAGAAGTTTAGTAAACAAAATGTAGAAAACTAACATATGAAATACTAATATTGAAAATTGATCAAGCTAAGTATTTGTTATATGAATAATTATTGAATATATCTTGATTACTTATGAAAATTTAATATTTAATTCTGTTATAACCCAAAAAAATCTGAAAAGATGATAGTTCAAACAAAACCCTGCAGAAGTTTAGTAAACAAAATGTAGAAAACTAACATATGAAATACTAATATTGAAAATTGATCAAGCTAAGTATTTGTTATATGAATAATTACTAAAATATCTTATTAGTTATGAAAGTTAAATATTTAAATCTCTGTCAACCACAAAAATATCTGAAAAAAGATGATAGTTCAAACAAAACTCTCCCGAATTTTAGTCAAAAATGTAAGTAAATAACATATAAAACAATAATATAGAAACCTTGTCAACCTAAGTATTTTTATATGAAGAGTTATTAAATATATCATGATTACTTATAAAAATTAATTATTCAATTCGTGTATAACCCAAAAATAGCTGAAAAAAGATGATAGTTCAAGCAAAACCCTGCTGAATTCTAGTAAACATGTAAGAAATTAACATATAAAATAATAATATAGAAAATATATCAATATAAGTAATAATATAGAAACTTTATTGATTAAATATTAATATAAAAAATATTGTAATATATTTAAAGATGTTAAACAATTAAATAGAAAAAAACTTTAATTAATATTTTTTATTTTACAGACATCGCCATGGAGCTTCCCCCTGTCCATCTCTGACCTGCATCTAGAGAGCTACTGGTGCTCCAGGGATACCATAGATCTCCGCACATCAGAGATGGGCAGTGTCTGTCCCAGACCTTCTACCCCAAACGTATAGACGATCTGTGGGAGTTCATTAGGGACCACCCACTGCATCCCCGTACAGTTAGACGCCTTCAGCAGACGATTTTTTACAGGATCATAGAGATCGGCCGGTTGTAGTTTGACTGGGCACTGATCACAGCTATGATAGAGCGGTGGCGGCTGGAGACGCACACGTTTCATCTACCCATTGGCGAGGCTACCATCACGCTAGAGGACGTAAAGGTTCTTGTCGGGTTCCCCGTTGATGGTATACTTGTAGCTTACCCGCATGCTCTTAAGGACTATACGGGAGAGGACTACCTTCATATGTTGCAGAGTCTCACTAGTTTCCAGCATATGGAGCCGACTACGTTGAGTGGGGCTAGTCGATTGCAGTTGACGCCCGTTAGGCAACATCTGGTAGCGCTGCACGCGGAGATTACTGATGACTCATTACCAGAGGATATCAACCGGCAAACGAGGCTGTTGTTGCTGGTGATGTCTGGTGGTATATTGTTCCCGCACACTTCGGGAAACCTTGTCAGATTGTAATTTCTACACCATCTGGAGCGGCTAGATGATTTAGCTGGTTACAGCTGGGGTGGAAATGTTCTAGCTTACCTGTATAGGCAGATGTGCCAGGCGTGCATGGGTACCGTGAGAGACGTTTCCGGTTTTATACCGCTGCTGCAGGTGAAAACATATTCAATTATGTTCATGATTATAACATACATAGTAAAAAATACCTTAACGTTTACGTCCACTATCTATATAAGGTTTGGGCCTGGGAGCGGTTCCTGCAGTTCTAGCCACACCTGCCACTAATAGCTCCAGATGCACCACCTCCACCGTTTCTCCCACTAGCTAGGAGGTGGGTAGATAGGCGAGGCCACGCCCATGAGGTCGAGGCTCGATATCATCTCCCTTATTACAGGGATTTGTTGGATTTAGTTGAAGGCGCTCAGATACATATATACTTAAGTTTATTTGGCCTGACTTAATATGGGTTGCGTTTACTCATGATTCTTGTGTTTAATAAATAGTTCATATGTAGGCAATACAACGACGCACTACTCGCTAGATTTCCAGATTATTGCTCCCATGGTCGAGCTATGTGGAGCTCTTCCGTCCTACTTATATGTCTCGATATAGTCGAGCATCATGCCATCGAGCTAGTGCTTTTCCAGTTTGGTCGACCTCGGCTTTTACCTATTCCACCACTTGGCATTCCACACATTACCAGCGAGATGATTGCCGCAAGGTCGACCAAACATACTTGGCCTGGCTAGAGGCCCAGATAGAGGATTAGGACCAAAGGTATGGCCTGATTCTGCCACACCCTCCACATGACCGTTTAGATGGCGATCATGAGTACATGGGTTGGTGTCGTAGAGCTATCGACTCCTCATCGGGAATCCTGTTCATTGTGCTAGTAGTCAGTACATTCCATACGCCGGGAGGCATGAGGCACTGGTATGTTATTTGTTATACTTACTTATAATGTTGCATTATCCTTCCGTAATTAATATTTTATATGTAATGCAGGATATTGGCTTATACCAGTTCTACTAGTTGGGATTGGAGATGCTACATCATACAGGCGAGGGAGCGGTAGTTGTGCACGGGTTTGGCTGTCAGGTTACTGATCTTGCTGTTGAATGACATCTCCACCATCTGCTTGAATGACATCCGCACCATGGAAGTGACAGGCAATCCACGTGCAGACTTCAACAACCCGTTGAAAGACTCTGATATGTTTGTAGTCAAAATTCCCCATCTTTTACCACCATCCTTATGAAAAGTCCACTTGTCAAGATCATATCACATCAACCAACGATAGGCTTATGGGTCTTCCTGCATAATCAATTCCATTCACCTCCTGAATTTACACTTTTGGTGATCTGTTGCAGCCATCCACATTAAATCATGTAAGTTCTTGTTCGGATGAGCCCTCTGGACATTGGACTTCAAGTACCTAACAAAGTAACTGTGGTAGGCATACGATTCCTACCATGCGCAAATTATGTACAGAACTTAAATTACCACCATGCCGATCAGATATTAGACAAATACCTCAACATTGTCTGACAACGTGCTCATTCAAGTGGTTCAAAAACATTGTCCAAGTCTCTTCGAGGATGTTCGATGCTATTTTGGTTATTGTGGATTGACTGACCAAGTCCGCTCACTTCATTCCAGTTGGTACTACTTACACTTCAGAGCGGTTGGCTGAGATTTACATCCGAGAGATTGTTCGCCTGCATGGTTTCCCAGTTTCCATCATTTCAGATAGGGGCACTCAGTTTACATCGCAGTTTTGGAGGGCAGTGCAGCGAGAGTTGGGTACTCAGGTTGAGTTGAGCAAAACGTTTCACCCTCAGACGGACAGGCAGTCCGAGCGCACTATTCAGATATTGGAGGACATGTTGCACACTTGTGTCATTGACTTTGGGGGTTCATGGGACCATTTGTTTCCGCTTGCAGGGTTTGCATATAATAACAATTATCAGTCGAGTATTCAGATGGCTCTGTACGAGGATTTATATGGGAGGAGGTGTAGATCTCCGGTTGGATGGTTTTAGCCAGGTGAGGCTAGGCTCTTGGGTATAGACATGGTCTAGGATGCATTAGATAAGGTGAAATTGATTCAGGAGCGGCTTCGCATGGCGCATTCTAGGCAGAAGAGCTATGCGGACAGAAAGGTCCGTGATATATCTTTCATGGTTGGGGAGAAGGTTTTGCTAAAGGTATCACCCATGAAGGGTATTATGAGATTTGGGAAGAGGGGCAAGTTGAGCCCCCGGTTCATTGGGCTTTTGAGGTGCTTCAGAGGATAGGGGAGGTGGCTTATAAGCTTGCCTGTCCACCCAGCTTGTCGAGTGTGCAACCAGTGTTTCATGTTTCCATGCTCCGGACGTATATTGGAGATCCGTACCATGTTTTGGAGTTCAACACGGTTCAGTTGGAGGGTGATATGACTTATGATGTGGAGCCGGTGGCTATTTTGGATCAGCAGGTTCGAAGGTTGAAGTCAAAGGATATAACTTCAGTGAAAGTGCAGTGGAGAGGTCAGCCTGTGGAGGAGGCCACCTGGGAGACCGAGCTGGAGATACAGATCAGATATCCACGCCTATTCGAGACTCCAGGTATGTTTCTAGACTCGTTCGAGGACGAACGATTTTTTAAAAAGGGGAGGATGTAACGACCCGACCGGTCGTTTCAAGAGTTATAGCTCCGTTTTACCCATTTTTGCTTCTTTATGTGTTATTTAGCCGTATTGTGTTATACCGGGTTGGTTGGTTCGTGTCCGGAGTAGTTTTGGAGTGGAATAAGACACTTAGTCTCTTATTTAGAACCTTAAGTTAGAAAAGTCAATTGAATGTTGACTTATATGTAAACGACCTCAGATTTGAATTCGTATGGTTCCATTAGCTTCGTTAGGTGATTTTGGACTTAGGAGCGCATCCAGAATGTGATTTGGAGGTCCAGAGTGGAATTAGGCTTGAATTGGCGAAAGTTAGAAATTTGGCGATTTTGGTCGGCAGTGGAAAATTGGATATTGAGGTTGGAATGGAATTTCGGAAGTTGGAGTAGGTTTGTAGTGTCATTTGTGACATGTGTGCAAATTTTGATGTCATTCGGATGTGGTTTGGTTGGTTTCGGCATCGGTTGCCGAATTTTGAAATTTAGAAGTTCTTAGGCTTGAATCCGAGGGTGATTTGGTGTTTTGATGTTGTTTTGAGTGATTCGAAGGTTCGACTAAGTTTGTATGTTAATATATGACTTATTGGTATTTTTGGTTGAGGTCCCTAGGGCCTCGGGTTTATTTCGGGTGATTAACGGAACAAGTTTGGATATTTGAGGATTTCTGAAGTTGGAACTCAGCTGTCATAATCGCACTTACGGATGTCTCATCGCAGGTGCGAGCCCGCAGAAGTGAGCGGGATGTCGCAGATGCAAGGTTGGAAGAGCTGGGTAGAAGGTGTAGGTGCAATAAGGTTCCCGCACCTGCGAGGCCGCAGAAGCGCACAAGAGGTTGCAGGTGCGGATAGTGTCGAGGTAGGCCGGGTCCGCAGGTGCGAGGTATTTTTCGCACCTGTGTGGTCGCAGATGCGGAGATGGAGCGTCAGTGCGGAGTATGGGCGTTTAAGTGACTTGCGTAGGTGCGGTTGTTTGGACCGCAGGTGCGGTGACGCAGAAGCGAGAAATTTTTCACAGGTGCGAAAAGCCTGGGCAGAAACCATAAATAGAACCCTTCGCGAATTTGGTTCATTTCCACCATTTTCAAGTTAGTTTTTGTAGCTTTTTGGAGCGAATTTTGAAGGGTGATTCAAGGGCTTTCAGTGCGGTAAGTTGTTTGGGCTCTAATACTCCTATCTATGATGATTTCCCGTTGATTAATCATGTAATAAGTGGAATTTAGGGGTGAAAATGAGGGGTTAGAGCTTGAAATTTTGGAGAGTAATTTAAGGATTTGAAGGACCAAATGATGTCGGATTTTGATAAATTTCATATGTATGGACTCGTAAGTGGATGAGCTTCCTAGTTTTGTAAATTTTGTCGGATTTTGATACGTGGACCTGGGGGTCGGGTTGAGCCAATTTCGGTGTTTGGGCTAATTTGATAGTTTTTCTGGTGAAATTCATTCCATTAGCATATATAGATGGTATTGTACTGATTGTGAATAGATTCGGAGCATTTGGAGGCCGAGTCGAGAGGCAAGAGCATTGCGGGGTAGAGATTTGACCGGTTTGAGGTAAGTAATGATTGTAAATCTAGTCCTGAGGGTATGAAACCCCGGATTTCGTATCATTCTACTATTTTGAAGTGACGCACATGCTAGGTGACGGGCGTGTGGATGTGCACTGTTGGGGATTGTGACTTAGTCCGTCTCATAGCAACTGTAAAGTTGCATATTTTGGTTGAAACTGTATGATACTTATATGTTTTCGAAAGAGTTTCTGTAAATTGGTTTGAATGCCATGTGTGGGCCTTGTGCTAATGCTTTTTGGACCCTTAGGGGCCTTTTCTTACTATCCTACTGCATAACTCAGTCTTCTTACTCTGTTTTGATGCATATAAATGTTGTTTTGGGATGAATACCCTATTTTTACTGAAATGCCCGAGTGGCTCGAGAGGCTTATGACTGAGTGAGGCCGATGGCCTGATTTGTAAGAATATTTATGGGATCAGGCTGCACGTAGCAACATGTTTGATATAGGTCGAGGGCCTGAGTGATTTATGTCATGATTTGGCTTGATATAGCGCTCGGGCTGAAGGAGCCCCTCCGGAGTCTGTACACACCCCCAGTGAGCGCAGGTACCTACTGAGTGCGAGTGCCGGGTGATGAGTGATTGGGAGGTATGAGTGATTGTGAGGTATGCCCGAGTGGCATGAGTGATTGTGAGGTATTCCCGAGTGGCATGGGTTATTGTGAGGTATGCCCGAGAGGCATGAGTGATTGTGAGGTTTGCCCGATGGGCTGTATACGAGTGATTGTGAGGTATGCCCGAGGGGCTGTTGTTTATGATTTCATCATTTTTGCTCACCTTTTCATTGAGCCTTTATTTGAAACTGTTGAAAAATATCTTTAAATGATTTAATTCAAACACTGATTTTCAAAGCATGTTGTATTTTACCGAGATTTCATGATATGAACTTTATATGTTTATTGCTCGTCATTACTGCTCAGTCTTTATTTATTATTGTTACTTACTTAGTTGGCGTACTCACGTTACTCCCTGCACCTTGTGTGCAGATCAATGTGTAGCTGGACACGGTAGCCGTTGTTGATTATTCTGGTTGCAGATCTTTCTCGGGGATAGCAAGGTAGCTGCCCGGCAATCGCAGCCCTGCTCTTCTCCCTCCTATCTTCCTTTAGTTGTATTTAGCTATTTTCCAGACTATGTTAGTCTTGATATTGTTAGACAAATTGTAGTAGATGCTCATGACTAGTGACACCCCGATGTCGGGCTTTTCTTTTCTGCACTTTTGTTTTCTTTTGATTTGAACTTCTTTACGAAGGTTATATGTTAAATAGCCTTGAAATTATCTTTGAAATAAAAATATCGGTTTGTTTTGAAAATAAGTCGGCTTGCCTAGTTTCACGATAGGCGTCATCACGACAGGGGTTAGTTTGGGTCGTGACAGCAGCTTACCAAGAAGGACCACATTTTTATTCTCTCAATCCCCTCTACTGTGAAACTCCAATACTGTCGGCAACCCACCACTAACAGAACATATTACCACCAAATTTCTATCTTGAAACCTCTATACCAAATCTTTGCCATTAATACCACCATAGCCATGAGAATACTCCATTGAGAAAGTTGTTAAAATCTTCGAATAAAATTTGTCATAAAATGAATTAGGAGTTGAAACCCAGTCATTTCTGTTTTAGTACTTGGTATGAATAATCCTTCCATTCTTTTTTTGTCATTGAGATAGATTATGGCAAAAGGATCCTAACTACTACAAATATCAAATGTTTCTCACTAGTCATTACAAAATCCAACTATAGTAAAAGGTCTTTAAGAACGACAAGGCATAAATTCATAATTCCAGAAAGCAACAACATAAGCAAAATTGATAGAAACTAAGGGTCCACCAAGCTATGTAGAGAACCAGATTCTCTATAAGTTCCCACAGAACGCATGCACACAGCAATATGTAAATGACACAATGGGATTTTACGTGGAAAACTCCCAGCTCATGGGATTGAAAACCACGACCTACCCTTGTAGGATTTCAACTTCACTACTGAGCAAACTTTAGATTACAACCTATTGTAACTTAGGAATTAACCTCTTAATCCCTCACTAACTTGTAACAATACTATTACAAACCACTTTGTAATAACTGTATTACAAAGACTTACAACTCGACTAACTCTAGCCTAGTCACAAACACAAGACTTATGATTTTATAAAGATTTCATACACAATGCTTCTAACTAAGCTAAGTAGGAATTACAAGTAAAGTTCTTTAACAAAGGCGAAACACAACTAAGGACATGTAATGGATCAATACAGGAAACTGGTCCTTCGTTATGTTGTTCTTTGTTCTTGATGCCCTTGAGAATCACTTGCAAGATTGACACAGACTTGAGAGAATACTTGATCGATGCTTGAATGTGCATTTATTTTGTTTTACCTTTGCTTGATGGTAATAAATTATTTGTGACATCACTTGAATGATGCAAACAAGCTAGGTAAAGGGCATTCCTCATAAAGTTGACTATTGCACTATTTTTGTACTGTTGCATGTGCAGGCAGCAATTTTACAGCTATGGGGAGTTGACTTGTACAATCCTCACGGGAACTGGTGGCCATTTGTTTCCTTTGTTGTTCCTTTGACGCTGAAGAGTTGAACCACATCCCCGAACTGAGACTTGTTATTCTTTAAGTACTTGAGGATGTGTAACGGGTTCCTTATCTAGTTCGTATCATTAAGTTTGTTAGATAATCAAAACATAATAAGAATATATATATATATATATATATATAATATATATATATATATATATATATAAGAATATATATATAAAAACCTATCAATTTTCCCCTTTTTGATGATGACAAACTTATAATTGAAGTTCCCCTTAAGAGCCATAATGGTAGATCAGTTTCCTGTATTCCCCCTGAATCTGTTCCCCAGCTTGTTCCCCCTCAATTATTTTTCCCTTTTTTGGCATCATAAAAAGATCAGTGGCAAGCAATAAGCAAAAAGAATTCTAGCTTAGATAACTCATGCCACATGTGTGCACATAATCATGACGAAAAACAGAGCAAATGGGCAAGACATGCACATCAAAAGATGAAGCGTTCATTAATTTTTAGAAATTTAGCAGGGAGCAGTTCCATTATTATCAAAACATCCACAAAATAAAAACAACAAAAGATACCAGCCATAAACTTCATTAAGACTAAAAACAGAGAATATATACTAGGAACTTGACACTGGGAACAAGACGGCTATTAAGGAGCACTGGAAGGGGGAGCACTGGAGGCTGAAGAAAAGGCAAGGGTTCTAAGAAGGATGTCCATGCGAGCATTTGCAGACCCTTGCTCGTTTATCAGTCTTTCCTTCAGGTCCTCAACCCGTTTCATGATAGCAGCATTTTTCTTTATCAGGCAAGCAACCTCTGTGTTTTAGGCACCACTGGATCCAGCTGCTTCCTGGGCCTGACTGAGCTGATTTTCGAGAATGGAATTCCAAGCCTTCAACTTCTTTATTTCTTCAGTGGCACTATTTTGAGCGTTGATTAGCTGAGAAATAGTCGAAGTGCTGCCAACCCCTCCACTCCTATCAATGCACTCACTCTCCTCACGGGTGGTTTTGGAGAAACATTGCTTGCGAGTTCCTACTTTAGCCTGTCCTAAAGGAACCTTGAAAAATTCAAAAACTTTAGTGAGGAGAAACCCGTAAGGCAACCCATGATTACCTTCTTTGAACTCTGCTACTTTCTTCATGTGCTCTATCGTAAGACGAGGCAGATTTAGAGTGGTGTATCCATCCCGTGCTTCCATGAGAACTAAGTCTGCTCGTGATGTAATGGAGTGTCTTTCAGCACGTAGGAGTAGAACTTTGTTCACCATTTCGAATAGCAGTTGGTACACTGGAAGGAGGGCCTTCTTGTGTACCTGTTCCCCTTGTTGCATTGCCTTATCCTTCACAATGGCGTTTCTGAAATTTGTAGAGCAGACCCCCTCAATGGAGGACATCCCATCAGTAGGAACACCCAAAATGGCTCCCAATACAGTAGTGTCTATCACAAAATCAACACCGTTCACTTTCAGACAAATGTTATCATCCTCAACTGTGAAGAAGTCAGTATAGAAACTACGTACTCCTGCCTCATATACTCTAGGATTTTCACTTGTGAACAGATGTGTCCATTGTTGGAATTCACAAATCTCCACCAATTGGCGCATTCCTGACATATCCAAAATATCAGGGGCAAATGTACACCCCCACAATGCCTTTTGGTTTCTCAATTTTTCCTTCCAGCATCTTGGGCATCACCAACTTTGGTCTTCTTGGAGGAACCAGGTTCCTCACTCGCATCAGCCTTCCTTTTCACTGATGTTCTAGCACTCTTTCTTTTCTCCGTAGATGTTTCAAACACCCTTTTCCTAGACACTTTTTTAACTAGTTCTTTAGTCTCCTTCTCTCCAAGTTCCTCAACCACCTTTCCACCAGATGGTTCACCTACATCATTCTTCAAACCCATACCACTTACAGATGAGTCTTTCTTAGACGATGGAATTATATGTTTCTTTGAGGACTTACGAACTAAGGAACCAGGTTCCTCATCCACCTCATCATCAATATCGAAAACTGGTTCTAGAGTCACTACCCTCTCATTTACAATCTTCCTATCCTCCACCAATCTCCTTTTCTTTTTCCCCTCGTTGCTTTTCCTTAAAACTGACTCAAATTCTTCCTTCTTCTACAACCTCGTGATAGGTCTATTAGAAGTGGACCCCTGGGGAGGTGCCTTTCTACTCCTAGCATTAATGAAACTTACCAGCGCCACATTATCATAATCTTCTCCTTCATTGTTCTTATTTTCCTTCTCAGACAGAGATCGCATCGCATGAACCACAATTGATAATGGTTCGGCATAAAAATTAGAAGAGGGGGTGGGATCAGTACTAACCTGGGGTTCTTGTGAAGAACTATGGGTTTTATCCCTATTAGAGCTAGAGGGCTCTTCTGGGGAGGAGGGATCAGGTCCCTCGATTGGTTCCCCAGTAGTACTGTCAGGTGTCGAGGTTTCGACAGGCACCATTTCCCTATCTTCGACCTCTGTACCATTATCTTCCCCCTGAAACTCAGACACACCCTCATAACCTCCAATCAGACTTCTCTCAACAGTGATTGAAAGCATATTTTCTATAGCTTTCTGTTCTTGTAACTCCAAAGTAACTTCAAAAGGCATAAGAAGATCTCCACCTATAGGATCAAAGCCCGGGGTTTCCGTTGTCGATTCATCACTGGTATGACCTATACCTTGTTCTTTAGAAGCAAATTCTTCCACTGGTAGACTAGAAATTTCTTGATTTCCTTCTCCATCCACTGTATCTTCGTCAACCATTTTTTCCAGCGAGGCAGAAGTAGAGGTCACAATCACAAATTTCTTGGAGTCGATGTTTTGCGACTCCGATGAGAACTAGAACTCGATTGGGTTGGAGAGGATGCAAAGGGTAGTTGTGAATCTAGCTTAGGGTTTGGACTAGTCGGAACAGGGAATGTGGGCTCTATCACTTGTCTTTCAACGGATGAGGACATAATAGGGACAATGCTTGGAATATTTTGTGTTTCCTGATTGTCAGACTTGGTGGAGTGTAGTTAGTTGAAGAAGAAAGTTCGAAAAAGGAAAAGGGGAACTTTGGATTCTTGATATGAACAGTTCTGAAAATGACTGTGAATGGATTTATTTAAGAGGAGTGAGAGACCGGTTAGGTATCAATTTTGCGTAGTCAGGTCGCTTCACAAAGGGTGAGATGCTTGGATTCAAGAAGCAAAACAAAAAAAGGAAACTCACAATTTAATGATGTGGCACCGTTTCAGCCGTTTAAAAAATTATGCATGAGAGTACAGAGGAACTACTAACTTGTGTCAAAGGAACCAGGTTCCCTGACAGAGTTTGAAAATGAAAGCCTCATCCTTTGACCAACGTGCAATGCATTAGCTATTTGTCTGCTCTATAATCGTCATGCGTGTCTACCTGTAACGGTATTACATAAATAAGAAAATTTATAATGTCAAGGACATAAAAGACTTTTCAAGTAAAAGTATTATAAAATATGTCAAGGTGACTTTTGTAATAAATAGAATAAAGTATAATAATCTTTGTGTAACAAAATAAAGAAAAATAACTTTTGGGTAATGAACACAAAATTGAATGATATTTATGTAACAAAAAGAAGAAAAATGACTTTTGCGTAATTAACACAAAGTTGAATGACCACCCATGAAATTTACTCCTATATAATAGCTGCCTCAGAATTTTGCACTACTGCAAATTCATTGGCAATATGTCTACACTAATTTAAATCAAGTTTGAGCCAATAATTCGCCTATCCATCGTGAGTAATATTAATATAACCTACCACTCCCGCCGTTAGCAACTATTGAGAAAATTGTGAATTGTTTGTAGTTATTTCCTTAACCTATATAGTAATATAACTATAGGAATAGCACGATTTGTGCTTATATGACTTTGATGGTAGGCTATAATCCCGTATTTTAGTCACTTATTGCACTCTAATTTACTGAACTTTAATTGAGTTGGAGCTTTAATCGCTAGTGTTTTGCACAAATTGTGTATTTTATGCGTTGTAGGAGTTATTCCGATCTATGTAGATATTGTGGAACGAATTCGTGTTATTTTGGAGTTTTGAAGTATGAGTAAAAGCCCAAGGATTAAGTTGGGATCGTGTTCGGGGATCAACAGATGATAGTGCACTTTAAATATGAAACGAAGAATCGAGAAGGCATACTGCGCCTTATCCAGTAAAATGCACATAACATTTATTTCAGAAATCTGTTTGGGCTCCATAATATGTCGTTGAAAAGATATTTAAAAGGGCTACAACTTTCATGCTTTATACTTTCCCAACTTATACCACCCAGGTGCACAAAACAGTGCGCGATCGCGCATTCGGCGCGCACTTGGGGCAGAATGGTGTGCAAAATGCGCGACCAAGTTCCTAGGTGCGCGACCGTGCATGTCCTGTCCGGGAAAAGTCCTATTTCGCTAAGAAAAAGGTAGTTTCTTTTGTTTTTGTTTTGGAGGCAGATTAAATACTGAAAAATACCATTTTAGAGCCACTTTTGACATACCTTAGACCTAGGGAAGCTAAGGAGAAGAGGGAGAAGCAAGAGCACAATGATTCATCCTTCCTTCCTCAATCAAGATCCGGGTTTGAATTGTATTTATGTTTTCCTCTACTTTTATTTCATTTGTGAAGAACTTTTCCATGTCTATGGAGTAGAAGCTTTTGGGTTTTGATGGATTTGGTGTATTGATGATTGTTTGTGGATTATAACATAATGTTTATGTATTTGAATTGCTTTTGAAAGATTTAATCGTTGCATCTATGTTCACTTGTTCTTGTAATCGAAAGAGGCATAACTTGTGATATATTTGCATTATATTATTGGTTAACTTCATAGACTCTTCTAAGTAATCGAAAGAGGCTAGTTGAATCCTTGATTAAACATAGTTAGGAGGATAACCGAAAGAGGTTCTCCTAAAGACCAATCCATTACGAATTCTTGTGTATCTTCACCGAGCTTAAATTGGTTCATATTGTGAGGTTGAGACTTAATCAAGAGGAGTTTCTACTAAACAATTGTATTGATAATTAAGTGAATTTGAAAGACTCACTTGAACATTAGAAGTGAATTATCTAGAGTTAGATCCCGAACAATTATCTTGCACCTATCCTATCAACCCATATTTTCCTTTTGATAACTCCCTTGCTTACCTTTGTTGCGATTGTCATTAGTCAATAGCTGTATATTTTAGATTATTAATTATATAAATCTCAATTATTGATTCTCTTGGATAGTAATCTAGCTACAAACTACGAGAATACTGTTTAAATTCAATCCCTGAGGACACGATATTATACTATACTATCTTTGACTAGCGAGCACCATTTAGGTGTGTATTTTTCGCTCGTCAAATTTTGGTGTCGTTGCCGGAAATTGGCAATCAATGGTGTTTAAAGTAGTTTGCAGTGCTAATTCAGGAATTAGCTTTTAATTATTTTTCTTTTATTTTTAGTTTGTTTGGTTAACTTCTCTTCAAGATTTTTTTTCTATTGAAGAAATCTTGAAGAGCATATTTTTGTTATTGAAATCTAAATGATGTGAAGATGAAGTACAACAAGCCTAAGAAAATGGTTGATGAGTTAGCAGCTGAACATTGTCAGCGGTCTGCTATGTATTTTAAATGCGGTAAAAATCATCTATGGGTTGATTGTCAAGCAAGTAGGTATTTGTAGTTCATCTTTTGAACACTCTCACTTTGTCTCTAGTTCGTACATGTATGAGGATTTATATGGGTACAATTCTTACTCTGGTTGGGATGAATACCCTTATTATGACTGGAATGAAAGCGAAGTGAGACAACCACCTCAAGCTGAGAATGGTAGTTTAGAAGAGCTTATGTACAAGTTCATAAATAAGGCGGAAGAGAGGTTTACACAAGATGATGAAGCCATTAACAACCTAACAATGCAAGTGAGTCAAATATTAAGTATATTTTTAGAAAGCTCATTGCATTGTGATGGTGAATATATGGAGGAGATACCCGGTGAGAATGAGCCTACCCAAGATGATGAACATCTAAATAGAGAGTTGTCCACTCTGCAAGAGGACTCTGTTTCAACTAAAATGATTGAAAATGAGGCTTTGGTTGATTATGAAGCAATACAAGAATAGTTCAACCCCCCATCCACCTATCCACAATTACAATTTTTAGTAGAAGAAAATGAGGAACAAATGGTCTTGGATTTACCAGAGGAGTATGCACATGACCTTTCCTCTTCATTTTCTTACTCTAACCTTGATCATGTGGATTTTATTTTTGGAGATTTACAGGAATATGCAAGGATTGATCTTGTGGATGAATGCAAAAACAAGTTGAGGATAATCCTAGAAGAACAATCCACCTCTCAAAATGAGGACAAAAAAGAAAAAAAAGAGCGGGTCTTTCAAATATCCTTAAGGGACTTTGGCCTGATGAGCTCCATAAAGAATCCTTAGGAGAGAAATCATAAAATGCATTCAAAATTAGGGGTGGTGTTCACTAGTTCTCGGAAACAGAAAAAGTCCAGGGGAGTTCTCTTTACCTCTTGCTTTTTATATGTGAGTCATGGGGACATGCCACAATTTAAAGTGTGGGGTGTGAATGTAAATATGTAAATACATAATTAACTGTTGTTTTTATTCCTTTTATGTGTTTTTGTTTCTTTTGATTGAAATCTTTAAAATCGAAAAAACAATATAATTTTCTTTAGGTAGTATAATTATTTTCCCTTCATTTTTCTTTGTGCCGCGGTTCTTTTCCAAGGATTTTATTTGAACCGGGTGTAGTTAGTTTTTTGTAGGAGTAGAAAACCTTGTGCTATGATTTTAAATGAAAGAAAAATCTCATGACTTCATTATTCCTTGAGAATAATAAGTGCTTTAGTTGTGACACTTAGGCTCAGTTTTTGACTCTTGTATAAGCACCTTAAATTGTACGATCTTAACTTTGCTTAACTACTTTGATTAGAGTGTCTTGATGAGTCCAATTCTGAGTGAGTTATGTGCCGTGTGTGTGAGGTTTCGTGTATTCTGTGTATTGTATTTGATGTCTAGAACTTGCCCCGTGTGTCCGCAAAGCGAAATAGTAGTTTGTTCAGTCTTGGAAGTGATATAGGCGTTTCTTTGTTGAGCCAGCTATATAGTTTACCCACCAAATTGTTATGTATCGTAGTTAACCCCGTTGAGCATGTAATCATGTTTCTTTGGCAACCACATTACAAGTCTTATCCTTTTGTTTGAATTGACCATCTATTTGAAGCATTTACCTCTCGTGATTACTTGAAATTGGTATGAACTTTGTAAAAGTTGAAGTATGGGGTGGTTGGTTTGACTTTTGAGTGGAACTATTGAAATAAGGAGAAAGGTACACTGTTGTGAAAAAGTATGAGCCACTTGAATCGGGAAAAAAAAAACAAATAACTTATATTCATTCATAGCGGTAACTCTTGATGTATTTGTGCTTAAAGAAGTTGGGAGTTGACATATACGGATGTGAAGGTGGAGTTATGGTTTGACATAAGTGTGGGGTTTAAAGGTCAAGTATATGTATTAAAAGTGCTTAGGGAGGTGTAGTTACTCTTATATCTAAATGTATCCTACCCGTCTTGAAGCCTACATTACAACCAATTAAAGTCCTACTTGATCCTTGACTGAATATGCTCGATTAGTAGAGTAGTACACTACGGGCAAGCCTATGGTGCATCTTTTGGGGCATATGAATGTTGTTTCTGAGAGTGAGTGAATTCTTTCTATCTTGAGTTCCTAATTATTCTTAACTTTTATTGTGTGTGGAACTACTTTCTATTTTTGGGTGAGGGCACTTGATTCATGAAGGAAAGGTATTATCATTGACCTCTGCGTTAGAGTAAGTGAGCGAGTTGTGAAAAATGTGTGGTATTGTTGAGTCAAATCTTAAGGCTAGGATGTTACACTATTATGCTTAGTCTATTTTAAATATTCTTGGTATGATGAGTTATGAGAGTTGTTTAAAAAGGTCATGTCTATGTGTAGTGTAGTTTGATTGCTCGAGGACGAGCAATGGTTTAAGGCAATAACCGGCTGAACTAACCCGATTGGCTGAGCTGCTAGAGCCTGATACTGGGGAGCTATCTGCTCCGGAGCGGGAGTGGTAGGAGTCTAGGCTCCTCCTCCAGCCTGAGAGACTGCAGGTGCCATGGGAAATGCGCCAGTCTGGGCCACACTCTCCATAAGGCCCACCAAATGGACCAAAGCGTCCTGAAGTACTGGGGTAGCAATGAACCCCTCCGGAACCTGAGCTGGTCCGACAAGAACAGTCTGGGCTGGAACCTCCTCGTCAATCTCTATCTGAGGCTCCACTGTTGGGGCTGCTTCTCGGGCCCTAGGCTGAGCCCTACCCCTGCCCCTGCCTCGGCCTCTGGCACGGCCTCGGCCTCGACCTCTGCCCCGCGTATGAGCTATCACTGGAGACTCTGGCTGCTGCTAGCTGAGGAAGTTGTACGTGTCCTTTCCATCTGCGAAAGAATAAGAGTAGAAGAGTTCAATCAGTATTGAGAAAGCAAAATCGCATGACAAAGAAGAATAGAAGTGAAACTTGTTTCTAAACTTCATAGCCTCTGGAAGATAAGCACAGACGTCTCCGTACCGATCCTACAGACTCTACTAAGCTTGCGCGTGAATCGTGAGACCTATGTAACCTAGGGCTTTGATACCAACTGTCACGACCCGAAATTTTCCACCGACGGGACCATGATGGCGCCTAATATTTCACTTGCCAAGCAAGCCAACGTTAGAGAATTATTAAACCAATTCCTTATTTCCATTCAGTAAATAACAATAATTAACTAAAATAAAATATAATTAGTGCGGAATATCATAAAACCGTATTAATTACTACCACCCGTATCTGGAGTCATAATTCACGAGCATTCTAGCATTTACTACAAGTAATAGTCTGAAAAAAATATGACATAAAAAGATAGACGAAGACTTCAAGGTCTGTGAACGTCGACAGATCTACCTTGAGTCTCCGGACAACAGACCAATAGCAAATCTCGATCAACCTGAGCCGGTATCAAAATCTGCATAGAAAGTGCAGAGTGCAGCATCAGTACAACCGACCCCATGTACTGGTAAGTGTCGAGCCTAATCTCGACGAAGTAGTGACGAGGCTAAGGCAAGGCACCTATAATCAACCTGTACAATTTAACATTGTATACGCAAATAACAGGAATGAAAAACTAAACAGGAAATATCGGGAGGGGAGACATACTGAGGGGAGTACATATAAAGAACTACAATAGAATGATCACCGAAGTAGTCAATATACCATGAATCAACAGGAATAATGAATACAGTAAAGCAAAATACACGGCATCACCTTTCGTGCTTTTACTCTCAATCTCACCATAAAATTAATAGAAACGACATGGCATCACCTTTCGTGATTTTACTCTCATATCATGGCACGGCATCACACTTCGTGCATTAACACTCACAATATGGTACGGCATCACCCTTCGTGCATTAACACTAACAATATGGCACGGCATCACCCTTCGTGCATTAACACTCACAATATGGCA
>AWOL01S0016505.1:50941-81870 GCA_000715115.1 Nicotiana otophora | reverse complement strand
AAGTACAAACCTTACTTCAACATTTGGTTCCATAATATCAATCTCAACTTTGAAATAAAAACTCAATTATCACCAGAAAATTCTGTAAACATGATAAGAACGATAATTTGAACAGCACCAGTATAACACGTAGCAATTTGGCATAGAAATAAGACAATATAAGAAAAACAGAGATACATGAAAAATAAGTAAATTGGTGGCGCATAAATACTCGTCACCTCACATATACGCCGCTCACATGAATTTCACTTAGCAAATAATCTAAGGTTCCTAATTCCCTCAAGTCAGGGTTAGACATAACACTTACCTCGCTCCGAAGGCCACTTAATTCTCAATCACAGCTTTTTCTTTGGAATTTACCTCCAAACCACTCGTATTTATTCACAAATGACTCAATAATATCAAATATTGCTAAAGGAATTAATTATATTGCATAAATTAAATTTTCCAAATTTTCCTCCGAAAAATCAAAAAATTGGCCCCGAAAGCCCGCTTGGTCAAAACCCAAGGTTCGGACCAAAATCCCTTTGCCCATTCACCCCCGAGCTCGGAATATGTAATTAGTTTTGGAATCCGACCTCAAATTGAGGTCTAAATCTCTAAATTTCCGAAATCCCTATTTTCTACCCTAACCCCTAATTCTACCATGAAAACTCTAGATTTTAGGTTGAAAATTCAAGAAATATAATAGGTAATTGAAAGAAGATGGTTTAGAATCACTTACCAACAATTTGGGGAAGGAATGACTCTTGAAAAATCGCCCCTCACCGTTTGGTTTTTGAAAAAAATGAGTTGTTTTAGCAAAATTCCCGTTTTGGGTTCTGTTAAGTGCTGGGCGACAGCGTTTATCGCGTTCGCGAGAGCACTGTCACATTCGCGAGACCTAGCTCGCGTTCGCGATGATCACTCCCCTCTGGCCTTCGCATTCGCGAGAAATGGCTCGCGTTCGCGCTGAAGGAACGACCAAAACCCCTCCCCCTAGGTCCCCACATGCTTCGCGTTCGCGTTGAGCCAGTCACGTTCGTGAAGGGTAAATCCCCCATCACTTTGCGTTCGCGAAGAAGAAGTCTCAGCCTCATCAGACTACTCTTCGCGTTCGCGAGAGGACCTTCGCGAACGCGAAGAAGGATATGACAGACACCAGAATCTGCAGAAACTAGATTTTTTCCAAGTCCAAAACATCCCATGGCCTATCCGAAACTCACTCGAGCCCTCGGGACTCCAAACCAAATATGCACACAAGTCCAAAAATATCATACGAACTTGCTCGCACGATCAAATCGCCAAAATAACACCTAGAACTCTAAATTTAGCACCAAATCAAATGAAATTCTCAAAAATACTTTAAAACTTCTAATTTCTCAACTGGACGTTCGAATCACGTCAAATCAACTCCATTTCTCACCAAATTTCACAGACATGTCTTAAATATCATAATGAACCTGTACCGGGCTCCGGAACTAAAATACCGACCCGATATTAACAATGCCAAATATCAATCAATTCTTAAAAATAAATAATTTCCAAACTTTTAATTTTCATCAAAAATTCATAACTCAAACTAGGGACCTCCAAATTCGATTTCGGGCATACGCCCAGGTCCCATAATTCGATGCTGACCTACCGGGACCGTCAAAGTACGGATCTGGACCCGTTTACCAAAAATATTGACCGAAGTCAACTAAAATCAACTTTTAAGACAAAAATTCTTATTTTTATTAGTTTTCAACATAAAAGCTTTTCGGAAACCTGTCCGGACTGCGCACGTAAATCGAAAAGGGTAAAAATAAAATTTTTATGGCTTAAGAGCGCAGATTCGAGTTCTAAAACATAAGATGACCTTTTGGGTCATCACAACATTGTTGCATTATTTTTCAAATAAATATAAGTATCAAGTGTGATTTGCTCCATTTGTTGAGTTCACTGAAGTTCTGTGATTTGTAGTGCCGCTATCACAGAATAGTTATTTTGTTCTATCTTGAGAGGAATTAATCCATAACCTTGGGCAACAGCGAGGAGATTACATTCCTTAAGGACACACTGTGAATTCAGTGGGCTCGAAATTATTTTACAATTTGTTTATTGAACTAACGTTTGTTTGCTTATCTGATTTTCTGATTTTGAACACAGTATTGATAACATTGACAACATAAGGCGTACCCATTTCAATTCAAATTGATTATACGATCATGTTTTTGCTATTGATCTTAGGGGCGTTTGGTTGGTGTGATAAGGGATAGTAATTCCGGGATAAAATGCGGAACTATTTTATCTCGCATTTAGTTATGAATATTAATTAGTCTCGCGAACCATTTTGTATTAAAGTGGGATTAGTTATCCCATATAAAAAATGTAATAACTAATATCATGAGATATCTCAAGTCATAATATATCTTTATCTATCCCAATTTGGTAACCAAACGACCCCTAAGGAGTACGATTGTATTTAACCCCAACAATTCAAGTTCATTCTTTCGTGTGACCATTCGACCCAAAGCAAAAAACATATACAAAATTTACATAATCACCTTCTCTCAACAAGTACAACAAGACATTCTAAAATAAGCCACCAACGCATTCGTAGGTACAAAGAGTTCAGTTGAAAGGTTCACCAAATGTTTCTGAAAAGAGCATTTATTTAAGACTGCATGTGACTCATGTAGTACTAAGCCGTGAATTATTAGTCAATTATGTTCTCCATTATGTTCAAGAGGTGAATTGTTTGTGCTTAATAACTATTATTGGAAATGCATTAATTAGTATGACCTATATCAACTAGGATTGGGTTCTCAGCTAAATGTTGTAGATATTGACTTCCCCTTGCTAGACAACAGCCAGCACGATAGACATATAAGATGGTTAGCCAATTTAAGTAAAGGTGAATCTAGTTAAGACTTTAAGTCAATATGTGTGAAGCAATATTGTATTCATGGTCCTCTACATCATTCAGTGTTCTAAAATTTGTTGCGTAAGGCGGCACATTTTACTTAATATGGGCAAGACGTAAGCCCCATTGATTTTCAAATATATTAATTTTATAAATTAATAAAACAGGACAATAACCATACAAAATATATATAATAACTTTAAACGTTTTAGAAAATTTAAAAGGATTAAAAAAACTCATAAAAATAAAATATCTAGTATTTTTTATAAATATAACAATAAAATAGTGAAAAGTTACCACTCCCTCCGATTCAATTTATGTGAACATATTTTCTTTTTAGCTTGTGACAAAAAGAATGACCTCTTTCCTTATTTGAAAATAATTTACCTTTTATGCAATGATTTATAGTCACACAGAATATATGTGCCTCATTTTACACCATAAATTCAAAAGTCTTCTCTCTTTTCTTAAACTTCGTACCTAGTCAAATGAGTTCACATAAATTGAAACGGAGGGAGTATAAGATAAAAATGATCAACTATAACGTCTTATCTTTCAAACAATTACAAATTGTAATTTTTTACAAAAATATTATCAAACTATACGAGTTACCTCGCTAAAAATTAATAGTAATAAACTTCATTAGTACTGTAATTCAAAATATTAATCTTTATGAGTATCAAATAGCAAAATAGTAAATCTGAAAATTTTGAGAGATACAAAACTAAGATATGAAGAATTATAGTAAGTAAAAGTGTAAATTTTGGCTAATATTCAAATGATATTTATTCTGAGATGTTCTCAATTAGTAAATATGCAGTAGTATGGCTCATTATTAGGAGTTACTCTCAATCTTCATATTTCTACAGATGAAATAGAATTTCAATCATTTATTTTTAAAGAATTTTAACGGTCAACAATGCTAATTAGGGAATTCAATGCATGATTTGCGTTCGAAACTGTAATGCGTGCCTCGAGCATGGAGAGCACAGTCGGGCGCTTGAGGCATACACCTCGTAGAGCTAAGCCCTACATGTGAGCCTCGGGGCGTTTTGATAGTGACCCGCCCCGGCCGAGCCCCGAGACAAGTCCCAATAAAGCCTTTTAAAACACTGATAGCAATAACTACAAACTTAGGATTAGTTTCTCCCAAAAAGTATGAAACACTTTATTTGATACACTTTTATTTAGTCCGTTCTAAAAAGAATTATAGAGTTTTCATTTGGAAACAATTAACTTTAAATTTTTTCATTTTACCCTTAATCATAAGTTTTAATAATCACACAAATGTCATATTAAGCACAGAAGTTTCAAAAGTTTTATAACCACACAAATGATCTGACATATTTGTGCCACAAGTTTTAAAAATATTGATTGTTTTTTCTTTAACTGCATATCGATTCAAATTATGTCATATAACGTAAAACGAAGAAAGTACGATTTAACGAGTCAAACTCTTTTTCCATGATTAACACTTTTTTAATTAGCTTTTCTTAAGTATATAACTTTGAAATTTCTTATCTATAGTACAAGTCATATAGTTTCTGAATTTGTAAATTTTATTTAAAAAATATATATAAAAATTAGTTTATTATTTGCCTAAATTCATATAAAAATTAATTAGACGTGTTGATCCTTGTATTCCAAACTCTAAGTTATTTATTTTTATGATAGGAGGCTACTAACTACATACTCCATACGTCTCAATTTTATGTGAAGTGTTTGAGTTTTAAGAGTCGCATGACTTTTTTCATTGAACATAATTTTTCATATATTTTTAAAATATTTTTAATTATTAATTATTACGTATGACTTATAGTATTTGTTATATAATTTTTAAGTATGTAAATTTTATTTCAAAAGACATAAAAGTTTATGTGCGAATTCATGATCAAAATTAAAATATTTGACCCTTCAAATTTGAACTATGACTCTTAATTATGACATTGAGTAATTATATTATCATAAAATTATCATGCTAGGTTGAAAAGAAAATATAGGAGGGCAAATTTGAAGAAATAAAACCCAATAATTGGGCACTTGAATTTGAATCCTATGACTGTTGATCCCAAAACCCAAAAGACAGAGCAGAGGACAGTACCAGATGGGATCCAATGCAACACCATTCTGTCTTTTCATTTTACATTACCTTTAACCACACTTTTCTTTTTAAAAAAAGGTCGTTCATAAATGTTTGTAGTATTGTTTGTTTGTACACCAAAACAGAAAAGAGAGGGAGTGAGATAGAGGAAGAAGAGAGAGAAAGAGATATCTTAAGAGCACTGACTTTTTAGATTCCTTGTCTGGTCGTTTGTGGTGTTATTTGAGTGTTTTCATAAAACGGGTTGTGCTTTTTTAGGGTCAAATGATTAAATTCTTTCGAGATTTCTATCATTTTCAACATAATTTTTATCTATTTGAACTCAACAATCTTCCTACAATTTTATTGGTACAAGTATGTATTTCAAGGTAGAGCAATGAAATCCTTAATCATTCCTTTCCTCTCTCTAGAATCGCTCTCCCCTCTCTCTAAAACACTAAAAAATACCCAAAAATATGAACCCTAAACGAGTTAAATGAAATGGGGGTCGAATTATAAAAACCCAGATTTTGTACATCCCCGGCGCGGGGTGGCTGTGCAAAAAGTGCCTGGAAACGACATTTCGAAATATTCTGGAATTTTCCACAGGCGCAGCGCATGGGGCGGCGCGGTAGTGTTAAATTCTGCCAGCTTTTGGTAATTTGATCATAACTTTTTGTAGGAGTGTCCAAATGACGAACGGTTTGAAACGTTAGTAACTAGACTCGAAGATCTTTCATTTGATAGGTTCTCCATCACATAACTCCATATATATATATATATATATATATGCTCGTCCAAAGTTTGGTCTTTTGCGTACTCATTTGAAACTTTAGTCTATCGTAAATTTTCAACTTGACTTTGGTTTAGGCCTCTCCTTAGACCCCACATCACTTATAATATGCCTCGTACACTTATTATCATATCCCATTGATATCTATCATATTAATAGTCCTCATCTGCAGACAAAATAATATAATTAGCACACATCAACTTTCATAATAACGCTTAAGTACTTCGAAATTTTCCGCGGCCTATCTAAGTGTCACAACCCGGAATCCCAACCTCGGGGTCGTGATGGCGCCAAACATCCACTTTCTATGCAAGCCGACATGAGATAATTAAATAGCCAACTTTAACAGTTAAAAACACAATGATGATATACGACGAGAAATAGAAACTCAATCTACAATAGTACTAATATAAGTCACGTGATAATATCTACTCCCAAAAATCCGGAGTCACGAGTACACGAGCAACTAGAAGTCTACAAATGAAGTGTTAAATAAATATTTCTGTTTCGAAGGAAATGAACAGTAAAAATGGGAAAAGGAAGGGGACTTCAAGGTCTGCGAATGCCAGCAGATCTACCTCGAGTCTCCGTAAGCAGTGACCCAAGTTGACGCACCTTATGTACCGTGGCGATCAATACCAGTATCTGCACAAGAAGTGCAGAAGTATAGTATGAATATAACCGACCCAATATACTCCGTAAGTATCGAGCCTAACCTCGATGAGGTAGTGACGAGGCTATAACATGATACCTACGTAAATAAACATGTACATGTATATATAAAGAAACAATAATAATATAGAATGGTAACGTACAAACTGGAGGGGACATGCAAGAAGGGGAAAAATATAACAACTATGACAGGTATGAAATCGCAAAGTAACCAAGTAAACCACCAACCGGTAAATCAGTTAAACCAATGATATAAAAATGGCATGGCATCACCCTCTGTGATTTTACTATCATCCTTACCATATAATAATGAATAAATGAGATGAATGGTACGGCATCACCTTTCGTGCTTTTACTCTCTTCATCATCATGTAATAATGAATAAATAAGATAAATGGCACGACATCACCCTTCGTGCTTTTACTCTCTTCCTCACCATATAATAATGAATAAATGAGATAAATGGTACTACATCACCCTTTGTGCTTTTACTCTCGTCCTCACCATGTAATAATAATAATGTAAATACAATGGCACGGCTTCACCCTTCGTGCTTTTACTCTCTTCCTCACCATATAACAATGATAATATGAATTCGAGTAATAAATAACGCGGAGAATATATTTTACGTCAAATAAGACGTAAAGATACCAAACTTCAACTTCCAAAAATATTTTCTAATTGTAAAAGGGCAATAATTATGAAACGAATAATCAAAGAAATAATAATTTAACCTAAACATGGATATCATAATTAACAAAGCAATAAAATACAAGGAAACAAGTTCCACCAGCATGCTTTAACCCAATAACAATGCATAAGTACTCGACACCTCACATATACGTTGTTTCCACACATAAAACATGTAGCAAATAGACTAACAAGTTCTAATCCCTCAAGTCAAGGTTAACCATGACACTTATCTCGCTTCACAATTAAATCAAATCTTAATCGGGGCCTTTCCTCAAAACTTCGCCTCCAAACCAATCGAATCTAACCAAATATAGTTCAAATAATTCAAAATGAGCTTTAGAAACTACCCACGAGTGAAAAAGATTCAATCTTTAATGATTTTGGAAAACGTCAAGCCCGGGCCCGCTTGGTCAAAACCCGAGATTCGGACCAAAACGATCACAAAAGGTAATGCTGCTCATGCTCTTCTCGACTGCGGGAGTAGATCAAGATATCATCAATGAATACGATCACAAAAGAATCCAAATAGGGCTTAAATACTCGGTTCATCAAATCCATAAATGTTGCTGGGGTATTTGTCAACCCAAATGATATCACTAGAAACTCATAATACCCTTACCGAGTCCGAAATGCTGTCTTAGGGACATCTGATGCCCTAATCTTCAACTAATGGTAGCCAGACCTCAAATCGATTTTTGAAAACACTTTGGCACCTTGAAACTGATCAAATAAGTCATCAATTCTCGGGAACGGGTACTTGTTCTTGATAATGACCTTGTTCAACTGCCGATAGTCTATACACATCCTCATCGAACCATCCTTCTTCTTCACGAACAACATGGGTGCACCCCAAGTTGAGACACTAGGTCTAATGAATCCCTTATCAAGCAAATCTTGCAGCTGCTCCTTCAATTCCTTCAACTCCGGCGGGGCCATACGATATGGTGGAAGTGAAATGGGCTGAGTGCCCGAAGCCAAGTCAATATCTCTGTCGGGTAGCATCCCCGGCAGATCTGCAGGAAACACCTCTGGAAACTCACGCACACCTGGTACCGAATCCATGGAAGGAACCTCCGCACTCGAATCGCGAATATAGGCCAAATAAGCTAGACATCCCTTCCGACCATACACCGAGCCTTCACATAAGAAACAACCCTGATGGTAGAATGACCAGGAGTCCTCCACTCTAATCGAGGCAACCCCGGCATGGCTAAGGTCACCGTATTAGTGTGACAGTCCAATATAGCATGATACGGTGACAACCAATCCATGCCCAAAATAACATCAAAGTCCACCATATCAAGAAGTAGGAGATCTATACTAGTATCAAGACTCCCAATAGTAATCACACACGAGCAATAGACACGATCTACAATAATAGAATCTCCCACAGGCATGGACACATATACATGAGCACTCAAAGAGTCACGAGGCACAACCAGATATGAAGCAAAATAGGATGACACGTAGGAATAAGTAGAGCCCAGATCAAATAGAACTGAAGCATCTCTATGAAAAACTGGAACAATACCTGTGATGATGTTGTCAGATGACTCGGCCTCAGGCCTAGCCGAGAATGCATAAAAATGGTGCTGGGCCCTACTACTCTGACCTCCGCCCCTCAGACGACATTTAGTTGGCTGGCCTCTACCTCTAACGGCATGACCTCCATCTCTAATGGCCTGACCTCTACTTCTGTCAACTTGACCCTCGCCTCTAGCTGGCTGAGAGGGCGGTGAAGAAAAAGGTGCTGGAAACATGGAACTAGAACCCTACTGGTGCATGCGCCTTATGATCTGGGGCAAAATCTAGAAAGGTGTCTCGGATCTCCACAAGTATAACAAGCCCTCGGCTGTTGCGACTGCTGACCCTGCAATTGGCCCTGTCGACCTGGATAACCACTTTGATGACTCTAGATCGGAGGTGCACTAATAGGAGTTGATGGTGCACTGTAGGCTAGCTGCTCAGGATGAGATACATAAGGACCACGACTACTCGAAGCACCGTGGGATGCCTAAAGCGCTGACTAAAACGTCTTGGGAGGATGGCCTCTACCAAAAGTACCCATGTCTCTAGACAAGGAACCACTGAAACCACCGAAATGACGAGGCCTCTTATCAGATACCGGGCCCCTCTCAAGACCATGAACCATCTCGATCCATCTAGAAATCTCTATGGCCCTCAGAAAAGAAATATCATCTCCGGTCTCCTTGGCCTTCTGTAGCTTGATAGTGAAAGTGAGCCCATCAATGAATCTCCTCACTCTCTCCCTCTCAGTAGGGAGCAAGATAATGGCGTGTCGAGCTAGGTCCACAAATCAAGTCTCATACTAGGTAAAAGTCTGCTACCCTACTGAAGACGCTCAAACTACTTGTGGTAATCCTCTCTCATAGTGAAAGGAATGAACTTCTCTAGAAATAGTTGTGAAAACTGATCCCAAGTAAGCGAAGGTGAACCAGCTGGTCTAGTCAACACATCATCTCTCCACCATCTCTTGGCAGAACCGGTCATCTAGAACACTACAAAGTTGACCCCATTGGTTCAATAATGCCTATGTTGCGCAACACCTCGTGAAAACGGTCCAAGTAATCCTGTGAATCCTCAGAAGATGAACCGCTGAAATGAACATGAAAGAGCCTGGTAAACATATCCAGCCTCAACAAGGCCTCAGAAGACATAGCGGGCCTATCCCCGACCTGTGCTGCAACAACCGATTGAACTACCCCAACTGGCTGGGCTGCTAGAGTCTGATATAGGGGAGCCACCTGCTCCTAGGTATGAGTAGCGGGAGTCTGTGCTCCTCCCCAACCCGAGAGATGGCTAGTACCATCGAAAATGCATCGGTCTGGGCCACACTCTCCATAAGGCCTACTAAGCGCACTAGAGCGTCCTGAAGCACTGGAGTGGCTATGCATCCCTCCAGGACCTGAGCTGGTCCGACGGGTGTGATCTGAGCTGGGACCTCCTCCTTATGATCAATCTGAGGCTCCACTACGGGTGCTGCTGCTCGAGCTCTAGGCTAAGCTCTTCCTCGGCCTTTGCCCGTGGTAGTAGCTGCCACAGGGGGCTCCAGCTCCTGTTTGGCTACAGATGTTGTGCGTGTTCTCGCCATCTACGAGAGAACAAGAATAGAATGGTTCAATCATCAAATGATAGAATAAAGACGTCTCTAGAAGATAAGTACAAACGTCTCCCTACCGATCCTCCAGACTCTACTAAGCTTGCTCATAACTCGTGAGACCTAGGTAACGTAGTGCTCTGATACCAACTTATCATGACCCGGAATCCCAACCTCGGGGTCATGATGGCGCCAAACATCCACTTGCTAGGCAAGCCGACGTGAGATAATTAAATAGCCAACTTTAACAGTTAAAAACACAATGATGATATACAACAAGAAATAGAAACTCAATCCAACACAGTTAAATAGAAACTCAATCTTACACAGTACTAATATAAGTCACGTGATAATATCTACTCCCAAAATCCGGAGTCACCAGTACACGAGCAACTAGAAGTCTACAAATGATGTCTTAAATAAATACAACAATTTCAAAGGAAATGAACAGTAAAAATGGGAAAAGGAAGGGGACTTCAAGGTCTGCGAACACCAGTAGATCTACTTCGAGTCTCCATAAGCAGTGATCCAAGCTGACGCACCTCACGCACCGCGGGGATTAATACCAGTATCTGCACAAGAAGTGCAGAAGTGTAGTATGAGTACAACCGACCCAATATACTCCGTAAGTATCGAGCCTAACCTCGACGAGGTAGTGACGAGACTATGACAGGACACCTACGTAAATAAACATGTACATGTATATATAAAGAAACAATAATAAAAAGGAATAGTAACATACAAACTGGGAGGGGACATGCAAGAAGGGGAAAAATATAACAACTATGACAGGTATGATATCATGAAGTAACCAAGTAAATCACCAACCGGTAAATCAGTTAAATCAATGATATGAAAATGGCACGACATCACCCTTCGTGCTTTTACTATCATCATTACCATGTAACAATGAATAAATGAGATGAATGGCACGTCATCACCCTTTGTACTTTTACTTTATTCCACACCATGTAATAATGAATAAATGAGATAAATGGAATGATATCATCCTTCGTGCTTTTACTCTCTTCCTCACTATGTAATAATGAATAAATGAGATACATGGCACGACATCGCCCTTTGTGCTTTTACTCTCGTCCTCACCATATAATAATTGTAACGTAAATGCAATATAACAACATCACCCTTCGTTCTTTAACTCTCTTCCCTGCCATATAACAATGATACTATGCATTCGAGTAATAAATAATGCAGAGAATATATTTAACGTCATATAAGACGCAAAGATACCAAACTTCAACTTCCAAAAATATTTGCTAATTATAAAAGGGCAATAATTACGAAACGAATAATCAAAGAAATAATAATCTAACCTAACATGGATATCATAATTAACAAAGCAATAGAATACAAGGAAGCAAGTTCCACCAGCATGCTTTAACCCAATAACAACGCATAAGTACTCGTCACCTCACATATACGTTATTCCCACACATAAAACATGTAGCAAATAGACTAACAAGTCCTAATCCCTCAAGTCAAGTTTAACCACGACACTTATCTCGATTCACAATCAAATCAAATCTCAATCGGGGCCTTTCCTCAAAACCTCGCCTCCAAACCAATCGAATCCAACAAAATATAGTTCAAATAATTCAAAATGAGCTTTAGAAACTACCCACGGGTGAAAAAGATTCAATCTTTAATGATTTTGGAAAAAGTCAACAAATGTCAACCCCGAGCTCGCTTGGTCAAAACCTGAGATTCGGACCAAAACCCAATTACCCATTATGTGATTAGTTTCGAAATCCGACATCAAATTGAGGTCTAAATCTCAATTTCTCAAAATTTTCAATTTCTACCTAAATCCCTAATTTCTACCACGAACAAAAGCATAGATTAAAGGTTAGAATTCAATGAGTGTTGATGAAAATGGAAGAAAATGAGTTAAAATCTACTAACCTATAAAGTTGGGATGAAATTTCTCATCAAAATCGCCTCTTGGTCTAGCTCAAACTTGGAAATGGTGAAAAATGGGTTAAATCCCGACTTTGGGATATTTAAGTCACTAGGTGTCAGGCCTTCTTTGCGTTGGAGAAGGGCCTGACCCGTTCGCGATGCACAACAACCAGAATGGCCTACGCGTTCATGATGTTCCTCACGCGTTCGCGAAGACTTTACCCCCCAGCCTTTGCATTTACGGGAGGCTGGTCGCGTTTATAAAGGGTAATCCCTCCAGTGCTTCGCGTTCGCGACCTAGCCAACGCATTCGCGATGAAGAAATTCGCGCCCAACCCAGCTTCCCCTTCTCGATCGCGAAGCAGAAAACGTCAGACACCAGATATCAGTAAACCAACAGACCCTCTAAGTTTAAAATAAATCTGTAGCCTATCCAGAACTCACCTGAGCCCCTCGGGCTCCAAACAAAATATGCACATAAGTGTAATAACATCATACGAACTTGCTCGCGCGATCAAAATACCAAATAACACCCAGAAATACGAATCAGACATCAAAATGCATAATTTTTTCAAAGCAACTTAAGAACTTTCAAATTTACAACCGGACGTCCGAATCATGTCAAATCAACTCCGTTTTGCACCAAATTTTGCAGACAAGTCATAAATAGTGAAATGAACCTATACCAAGTTTCGAAACCAAAATTCGCACTCGGTAGCAAATAAATCAACCTACGATCAAACTTACGAATTCTTAATGCCCTCAAATTACTAATTTTCAACAAATCACGTTAAATCAAGTTAGGGACTTTCGAATTCAATTCTGGGCATACGCCCAAGTCCCAAATTACGATATAGACCCACAGAGCCGTCAAAATACTGATCTGGGTCTGTTTACACAAAATGTTAACCGTAGTCAACTCAAATCATTTTAAAGGCTAAAATTCACATTTGCTTAAATTTTTCACATAAAACTTTTCCAAAATAAGACACGGACTGCGCACGTAAATTGAGGAATACTAAACGGAGCTATTCAACTTCTCGAAACACAGAACTAAAGGCTAAAACTCAAAATGACCTATCGATCATCACACTAAGGCATGGCAAATTGCCTGAAGACCTAAAATCATCCCGGGCACTACCGACTAAGGTGACTCGTTACAATCTTGTTGATGGACAATAATTAGGAGGTCGATGTATAGGGACATCGGAGGCTAACTACGTGATGAGAGAAGTTCATGAAGGAGTCTGCGGGAACTATTTTGGTTCAGATTCGCTGGCTCTCAAGTTAGTCAAAGCTGGCAACTATTGGCCCCGGATGGAGCAAGACGCAAAGACACTTGTACAAAAGTGCGATAAGTTTCAATGCCATGCCCAGTTAGTGCATCAACCGATGGGAGTTTTACATTCGGTGGTGTCACCATGGCCATTCATGAAATGGGGGATGGACATAGTCAGTCCCTTAACACAAGGACCCGCTAAGGTAAAAAAATTTTTGGTTTTAACTGACTATTTTACTGAATGGGTTGAAGCGGGTGCTTACCAAAAGATCGGAGAACAAGAAGTGATCGATTTTATATGTGATCATATTATCTGCCGGTTTGAAATACCGAAAGAGATTACTTATGACAACGGGTCTGGAAGGATTGAAGATCAAACAAATTACATCTTCACCATATCACCCGAGTGCTAATGGACATGCAGAGTTAACTAACAAGGTAATTATTCAAAACCTTAAAAAGAAGTTGGAAAATGCTAAAGGCAAGTGGTCAGATGAACTACCGGTATGTTATAAGCATAACGGACCACGGCAAAGCCGAGCACGAGTGAAACACTATTTTCACTTGTATACGGTTCAGAGGCTTTGATACCGATGGAAGTGGAGGAACTAACCTTAAGGCTTTTCCGAGCAAACGAAGAAACAAATAATGACGCATTGCTGGTTAAACTATATTTGCTTGAAGAGCATCGAGATCTGGCATATGCGAGGATGGTGGCAAAAAAGAAAAGGATGGAAATATATTACAACCACAGAGCTAATCTCCTATATTTCAAAGTTGTAGATTTGGTTCTGAGAAAAATTACTCAAAGTACTCGGGAAGTTAACACTGGGAAGCTAGGACCAACATGGGAAGGACCTTACTGAGTTTTAGCTATAACCGACAAAGGTTCATATGAATTAGAAAATCAAGATAGAATAAAATTGCCAAGAAATTGGAACGTGACTCACCTCAAAAGGTATTATTGCTGAAGATCCTTGCTGGTGCTGAAAGTATATGATGCACTCTTTTTTCCTTCGACCAGGTTTTGTCCCAATTGAGTTTTTCTGGCAAGGTTTTTAATGGGGCAGCAATTTAAAGCATACTATGAAGGAATGATCATCGGCAAAAGCAAGACTTCTAGTGCTCGAATTCTTATACTTAGCATCCGAATACTGGGGAAACTAATACATGCTAAGGCACTAGATTACTTCAGTTCTGGGTCTGGAGCAGTCTCAATGGTTTCCAAAATGGTGTGATCTAACTTTCAATATTGAGAAGGATGCTCTAGATGTGATGCAATCTGTAGTTCTGTGTCGATCAGCTCGTATGGCAAACAACTTATGGTTGGTTAAATAATCTTTGGCTCGATAACATATCTCATCTCCCAAAACTCTCAATTTAATGAGGCAGCAATGTAAAGCATACTACAAAGAATGAATCATAGGCAAATGCAAGACTTTCAGTGTTCGAATTATCATACTTAGTATCCGAACACTGGAGGGGGGGGAGATAAAGCATGTAGGCACTAAAAGTATTACCTAGACCGGAGACTGTTATAAGCGGGATCAATGTCTTATCAGGACCGGGGACTGTTTGATCAGCCCCATTGCAATAAGTTGTACAAGTTAGCCATATGTATTGGTAACTTTATTTACTTAAGAAAAAGAATGTTTATATAAATGTACTTTTAAAGACAGAGAGGATACATCAAAGTCCTTTTTATTTTTATCTTATTTCTTGTCCGAATGATAAGTTAATTTTTTTTATCGTTTGAAAGTTAACAAAAACTACAAACCAAAGGGAACCCAATTGTATTGTGCCTACCAGATTATCCAAATCTTCAGTTCCTAATTATACAAGTTTGATTTGGATAAAGATTCTTCAGTTCCTGGTGTTGTTCATGTTCCTGATGCTTCTGATGAGCCTCAAATGTGTGGTGTTCCTGATGTTGCTTCTGATGCTTCTAATGAGCCTTAGATGTGTGGTGTTAATGATTCTGTAGATCCACAAACAATGTGATTCCTGAAGATCCTCCAGTTCCTAATATTGCTGATAATGATGTATATGATGACAGTACTTATGAACCAGTTGAAGAAGATAGTGACTCTACGGAACATACTGAGAAGCAAGAAGAAGTCACACTCAGGAAATCTGAAAGAACAGTTAAAGCACTCTCATGGCTCCAGGATTATGTGACAAGGAAGAAGGCAAAATGGAACAACCCTATATGCACTTTCAGATTACGTTTCTTATCACAACTTGTCTGCAAAGTATAGAAGTTTTTTGGCAAGTTTTTCAGCAACTATAGAACCACATATTTTCAAAAGGCTTCTAAGGATAACAACAATACTTGGAAAATAGTTGATCTCCCAAAGGGAAATAATGCAATTGGCTCAAAATGGGTATACAAGAAAAAGTACAAAGCAAATGGTGAAATTGAGAGATTTAAAGCAAGACTAGTTGCAAAAGGATATAGCCAGAAAGAAGGATTAGACTATCATGAGACTTTCTCTCCAGTCATAAAAATAGTGACTGTTAGGTCTGTCATTGCCTTGGCAGCTTCCAAAGGCTGGAACATATCCCAAATGGATATGTATAATGCCTTTTTACAAGGCGATCTATTTGAAGAGGTATATATACAGATGCCCCAAAGTTTTAGAAGATAGGAAAAGACAAAAGTGTGCAGATTATCAAAGTCATTGTATGGGTTAAACCAAGCTCCAAGGCAATAGAATATAAAACTTTCAGAAGCTCTAACTGATGCAGGGTATTGTCAAAGTTTGTATGACTGTTCAATATTTACTTGTAATACTCCTCAAATCTATAAAAATTTCAAGATCCGCTAAATATAGAATTTTTATTTTTTTTATCTTTCCTTAAGTGCATAAAAATTATACTTCTATTACGGATTTAAACCCTTGTGATTGACTTTTGAGTTAATTCTTTATTTATAAATAATTGGATATACAATTAGGGAAATATTAATAATTTTAATATTATTAGTTTTTAACAATGAGTACAATTAATTACTAGTTAAGTCAAAACACAAAAAAAAAAAAAAAAAAAAAAAAAAAAAAAAAGAGAAAGCAATAAAGTCACGTGACTGGGAAAAGAAAAGGCGTAATGCCTTCAAGAAAACAGAAAGCCTTATACGAAAGGCTCTGTCTCACACACACAAAAGGCTAAAAGCCTTATAAGAAACGGAGGCGCCAGAAAATTACACGAAAAATTCTAGGGTTCTTCACAACTCACTTATTATTGAACTTAGGTATATAAAATTACCTATTGTCAATTATCCTACAGTAGCAATAGGTAAGAATTGAATAGTTAATTCCCTTCTTCATCTGTATCAACAGTAAGTTTCATGTTTAGGTGTAAAACTTTGAAATTAATTCAAATGCACTGGTTATTGTAGAATCAATTGTTTGACGGGTATAAATTGGACTGGGGCCTACATATTGGTTCAAGGAGTTTTGAGGTGAGTTGATATAACCCTTTACTAAAGTGGTTTAACTCAAAAAAGCACGCATACAAGGTGTTTGATGAATTGCTTAAAAGAGTTTATATGTACTTAATTGGAGTGAGTGAGTACCTATTAACTTAGAATTATTCTAGCTAAAGTTTAGATGATTTATTATGATATATGTGCACAAACTTTCAGATTTTTGTGTTATTCTTATATGCCATTTTCATGTTAAACATTCATGAAGGAGCAAAAATCTTTAGATATACTTTTGAATATCTATTTCATTCTTATGCCATGTTTTTCATTTAAGGATACCAATATGAGTATGTATTGGATGTTTCAGAAAAGATTTAGACTTGAAAAGTAACAAGAAGAAGTGTTAGAAAGAAAAGATTTTTGGGAGTATCCTCTATTCTGAGAAGGGGTCATCGTCCAGGCCGAGGGACCTGATCAAGGCGTTGACTTCCTGAAACTACTTGTGCCAAAGTAGGGGGCACATGAGCCGAAGGTCTCTTTGCTGAGAATTTGCCAAGCTAAGGTATGGTACATGAGCGCTGAGAATCATGAAACGAGTGGCACCTCGTGGATTGGGCCTATTCGATCAGGTTGGGATTGAACCCGTGCCGATCACACGGTGACTGAGACATAATTAAGTCAGGATAGTTGGAACTCTCGAACTATAAAGTGAAGTAGTTTTTTAAGAAAGAAAAAGAATAGAATTTCTTTTAGAATATTCATAAACTGCTATTATGCAATTATTTTAGAATTGTTCTTATAAGCTTTATATTTTACATGCATTTAAAAATTTTGCTCGTAATGTATATGTTATTAAAGTTTCGTTCCCTGTCGTTGAGACTCACTGAGTATAATGGATGGTACTAACGTTCTCTTTTGGGAACCTAAGTTGGTCTGCGGTACAACGTAGGAACTGGTTTTGCAGGCGAGCAAGCTACAGGTTAGGACTTCCCTCACTTCCAGTACTATTGGTGAGCTTCGCTTTTGTTCGTGGAGTACTCCTTTGAGTCATCATTATTTAGCTTATTTTTTGTTTACTTAGAGAACTGTCCAGGAAATCTCATGTCCTGAGCAGTGCATCAGTTTATCAGTAGAGACTTCATAGACACAATCGATGGGTTAAGATTCAGATGTTTTTGATAATAACTTAGAATTATTTTATTGGTTACTACGAATAAAGTTTTGGAGTTAGTTTATTTTAGATATGTAAATTAATTAAAACTATTTGGTTACAGTATTGCCTTGTGGCATATAAAGTTTGAAGTTATAATAGATTTGACAAGTGCAGATGGTTCTCTCGGTCATGTTTAGTGATCGGGTGCCGGTCCCGGCTTATTAAACAAATGGGTCGTGACAAACTTGGTATCAGAGCGTCAGGTTTATGGAGTCCTAGGGGTCTATGAAGCCGTGTTTGTAGAGTCTTGTTTATGGGTATGAAGCATGCCATACTTATAAACAGGATGCTGCAAGTATTTAGGAAAAGTCTCATTTTTTTCATACTTTAGATCGTGCAGTAGAGCCTACCTTTAAGAAATTATCTAATGTATTCGTTTCTCCAAAACATGCAGAAATAGATCGTACTCACAACTTTGACAGCAACACTCAGGATGCTACTCAAGAAACTATTGCTACTATTATGGCTCAAGGTAAAACTAAGAAGGCTTCAACTTAAAAAAGGAAGGGTAAATCCACAAAGGGGGTTCAAGTACCTCGGGTTGAACTTGAAGAAGGGATGTGGCATGATGATCCAGTACCTCAGGATCCAGTGCCGCCCCTAACAATAGCTCCGGCTCAGACATCTATATATCCATAGGTGGGTCATATGTTTAATGTTGTCAACAGTGCTATGAAGATGTTTAAAGCCTTCATGGCTAACCAGAACGAGAGAAGAGATGAGATTCTACCTCAATCAAATAGACAGAACAATTCTGAGTCCTCAAGAGTGAATGAATTTTTAAAGTTGAGTCCTCTATTGTTCCATGGTTCTATAGCTGATGAAGATCCAACGTTGTAGCTGGAGGGTGCCAAGAAATCCATCCGAGCGATGAAGGCATTTGATGATAAAGTTGTGGAGCTGGCTGCTTACCAGCTTAGAGATGTGGCTGGCGCTTGGTTTGAGATGTGGGAAAAGAAAAGAGATGAAGATGATGGTCCGCCTACTTAGGAAGAATTTGAGAGGCCTTCATGACTAACTTTATCCCAGAAGAGGATAGGGAAGCTAAGGATACATAGTTCGAACAGCTCAAGCAATGAATAAAAGTGTGCAAGAGTACTACATGGAATTCATAAGGTTGTCTAAGCATGCTCCTTACATGGTTAAGACAGAAAAAGCAAAGACTCGCAGGTTTGTTGGTGGTTTGGATTACCACATTAAGGATACGACATCAACTGTAGCGGTAGGAATGACAACTTTCTCCTCTATTGTAGGATTCGCTAAGCACTTAGAAAAAGACAGACAACAAAGGAGAGAAGAAAAAGAGCATACCAAGAAAGCCCGGACAACGGGCAGGTTTAATGGTACATCCAGCGGAGGTGGAAGGGGTTCCTCCAATAAGGAGTCATTAGCACCAGCTCAGTCCAGTCACCAGTCAGGTGGTGGGTCTTCCTTCAGACGTACTCAGAGTTATGGAAACCAGTCTCGCCAGAATTAAAATTTCAGGACATCATCCTCACATAGCCAGAGTCATGCTGAGCAACATTCACAACAAAAAGGTCTTTGTGGAACATGTAAGCGGTAAAATTCAGGTCAGTGCAAGCTCGGGTTTCATTATTGCTATCATTGTGGAGACATTTGTCATATAAAGGCCAACTGCCCAAAGTTGCGACGTAATTTTAGTGGGGGATCAACTCGTCCTTCTAGTTCCTTAGCTACTATAGTTGCACCACCTCAGGCTCATGGTTCTCATAATCAGACCGGGCATGGGGCAGGCAGAGGTGCAGAACGAGTTACTCAGGGAGGGGGACAACCCCGTTTGTTTGCTACACTTGATCGTCAGAGTGCAGAGGCATCTGCAGAAGTTATTACAGGTATACTTCTAGTCTGCTCACATAATGCTTATTCCATAATTGATCTAGGTTCAACGTTTTCGTATATGACTCCATACTTTGCAATAAACCTCGGGCTAGAACCTGGGCAACTTAGTGAGCCATTCCTAGTATCTACTCTAGTCGGCAAGTCAGTGAAAGTCACAAGAGTCTATAGAGGTTGTATAATTTTAGTCCAAGGTCGCAGCACCGAGGCCGATCTCATAGAGTTAGAAATGGTGGATTTCGATGTGATCATGGGTATGGATTGGTTATCTTCCTTCTATGCCATATTAGATTATCGTGCCAAGTTATTCAGGTTTCAATTTCCAAATGAAGAAGTCTTAGAGTGGAAGGGTAGTTCAGCATCACTTGTAGGTAAGTTTATTTCTTACCTAAAAGCACAACGAATGATCAGTAAGGGGTGTCTCGCCTATTTGGCTCACATCACTAATCCAGAATCAGAACCACCAGCTCTTCCGTCTGTGCTAGTTGTTAGAGAATTCCCAGAAGTTTTCCCAAATGATCTTCCCGGACTTCCTCCTGGAAGAATCATAAACTTTGGCATCGATCTCATGCCAGGCACTCAGCCTATATCTATACCTCCTTATAGGATGGATTCAGCAGAACTTAATGAGTTGAGAGAACAGTTGAAAGACCTTCTTGACAATGGCTTCATCAGGCCGAGTGTTTCACCGTCGGGTACCCCGGTCCTGTTTGTTAAGAAGAAAGATAGGTCTCTCAGAATGTGCGTCGACTATCGACAGCTGAATAAAGTTACCATTAAGAACAAGTACCCACTGCCAAAAATTGATAATTTATTTGATCAACTTCAGGGTGCAAAGTACTTTTCAAAAATAGACTTGAGGTCGGGGTACCATCAATTGAGAATTAGAGAAGAGGATATATCTAAAACATCCTTTAAAACTCGCTACGGGCACTATATATTTCTAGTGTTGTCCTTCGGGTTAACAAATGCTCCAGCTGCATTCATGGACCTCATGGACAGAGTTTTCAAACCATTCCTTTATACCTTTATTATCGTGTTTATAGATGATATTTTGGTGTACTTTAAGAGCAAGGATGAGCATGCAGACCACCTTAGGATAGCTTTGCAGACCTTGAAGGAGAATGAACTCTACGCCAAGTTTTCAAAATGTGAGTTCTGGTTGTAGCCAGTGGCATTCTTAGGCCACGTGGTATCTAGTGAAGGCATAAAAATAGACCCTCAGAAGACAGAAGCACTCAAGAACTGGCCAAGGCCTGCAACGCCAACCGAAATCAGGAGTTTCTTAGGGTTAGCTGGCTACTATAGAAGGTTTGTAGAGGGGTTTTCCTCACTTGCAGCTCCATTAACTAAGTTGACTCAAAAAGCAGTTAAGTTTCAGTGGTCAGACGCTTGTGAGTAGAGTTTTCAAGAGTTAAAGAAGAGGTTGACCACTGCACCTGTGTTAACCTTGCCGACAGGTTAGGATGGATTCACAGTGTATTGTGATGCCTCCATAGTTGGTCTCGGTTATGTTCTTATGCAAGATGAAAAGGTTATTGCTTATGCTTCCAGGCAGTTAAAGAATCATGAGAAGAACTACCCCACACACGAGTTGGAGCTTGCAGCAGTGGTGTTTGTATTAAAGATATGGCGACACTATCTTTATGGAGAGAATTTTGAAGTGTTTACATATCACAAAAGCCTCCAGTACATTTTCAAGCAAAAAGAATTAAATTTAAGACAAAGAAGGTGGCTCGAGCTATTGAAAGATTATGACATCAATATCCTTTATCACCCGGGCAAAGCTAATGTGGTAGAAAATGCACTTAGTAGAAGTCAATGGGTGTCTTGGCCCATCTTGCAGTACAAAGGCGATCTTTGAGTCGAGAAATTCAAAAACTAGCAAATGATAGAATTAGATTGGATGAGACCGAAGAAGGAGGTATAACTGCTTATGCCTTAGCACAATCCTCCCTTGTTGAGCATGTTAAGGCTAATCAAGACGAAGATTCGTACTTAGTGAAGTCAAAAGAAGGAGTCAGAAACAAAGAAATCACTACTTTCACCCTAGGAAGTGATGAAGTTTTGAAGTTGAATGATCGGTTATGTGTGCCTGATGTAGATGGGCTTAGAAGGCCATAATGGAAGAAGCTCACAGTTCGAGGTACTCTATCCCCCCAGGTGCTACCAAAATGTATCTGGACTTGAAAGAGTTGTATTGGTGGAAAGGCATGAAGAAGCAAGTAGCAGATCATGTGGCTAAATATTTGAATTGCCAGCATGTCACAGTCGAGCATCAGATTCCGCACTTTTCCTACCAGTAAAGACGACAGATTTCACGGAGCAGTAAGCACAATTGTAATCAAAGAATTATCCGATTGCATGGTACTCCAGTTTCAATCATATCTGACAGAGGCCCTCAATTCACAGCGCATTTTTGGCAAGCATTGCAGAAAAGATTATGTACCAAGGTCAATTTGAGCACCACTTTCCATCCACAGACCGATGGTCAGGCAGAAAGGACTATTCAGACACTCGAAGATATGCTACGAGCATGTGTTATTGATTTTGGAGGTAATTGGGATGATCACTTGCCACTTATAGAATTTGGTTACAATAACAACTATCAGATCAGCATTGGTATGGCTCTTTATGAAGTGTTGTATGGGCGAAGATGTAGGTCACCAGTGGGTTCGTTTGAACCAGCAGAGGTGTCGTTGATTGGTCCAGAGTTTATTTGGGAGGCCTTAGAGAAAGTTTAGCTAATCAGAGAAAGACTGAAAGCGGCTCAGAGTCGTCAAAAGTCTTATTCTGACAAGAGGCATCGTGACTTAGAGTTCATGGTTGGTGATAAGGTATTTTTGAAAGTTTCACCAATGAAAGGAGTTATGAGGTTTGGTAAGAAAGGGAAAGTCCTAGATTTATCGGACCTTATGAAATTCTAGAAAAGAAAGGAAACGTGGCTTATGAGCTAGCGCTTCCCGTTGAGTAGCCCTCTGTTCATCCTGTCTTTTATATGTCTATGCTTAGAAAGTACATTCATGATGAGTCGCATATAATACATGCCGATACCATAGAAATTAAAGAAGGCTTGACTTTAGAAGAGGTACCTATAGAAATTCTTGATAGGCAAGTAAGAAAATTGAGAACAAAAGATATAGCATCGGTAAAAATTTTGTGGAGTAATCATGATTCAAAAGAGGCTACGTGGGAGGTCGAGAAAGATATGAGAAAGAAATATTCATATTTAATTGAGGAAAAAGGTATGTGAACCTAGGTTTGATTTGGCATTTATATTTTATTTATTAAATACAAGTTAGCATGTGTTTATGTCCTTGCTAGATTATACTTAGTTGTTGAAGTAATTTAGTTTCTGTCAGAGTATATTTAGTTATTTAATAATTTAGAGTCATGCCAGAGTATATTTAATTCATTAAAGTTAGTTACTTTTTGCAGAAATATTGTGCTTTAGATTTTGGTTGGTTATTGTGGTAAATCCTTGCCGGAGTGTGAGTAATTAGTTTATGAGTTGCGTATGGTACCTATGAATGGCATGTTATAGTATATTTGGTTATTGGTTGTGTAGTTGTGGTATTGGTGACGGAGATACTTTTTGGATAGTCCAATTTACAGGCGAGACTCTGTCGAAAGTTTTGAAAATTTAGGGAGTTAGCCAAAATTTTGAGTCCCTTGGAAAAGTGAGTAGGGCCAAGAAAACTTAAAAAGTTCAAGGACTTAAGGAATGATTGTTAGCTTAGGAATAGGGACCTAGCACATTCGAGGATGAATGTTTTTAAGGAGGGAAGATTGTAACACTCCTCAAATCTATAAATATTTCAAGATCCGCTAAATATAGAATTTTTTTTTATCTTGCCTTAAGTGCATAAAAATTATACTTCTATTACGGATTTAATCCGTTGTGATTGACTTTTGAGTTACTTCTCTATTTATAAATAATTGGATATATAATTAGGTAAATATTAATAATTTTAATATTATTAATTTTTAACAATGGGTACAATTAAATACTAATTAAGTCAAAACACAAAAAACAAAAAGAGAAAGTAATAAAGTCACGTGACTGGGGAAAAGAAAAGGCTTAATGCCTTCAAGAAAATAGAAAGCCTTATACGAAAGGATCTGTCTCACTCACACAAACGGCTAAAAGCCTTATACGAAACGGAGGCGCCAGAAAATTGCATGGAAAATTCTAGGGTTCTTCACAACTCACGTATTCTTGAACTCAAGTATATAAAATTCCCTATTGTCAATTATCCTACAGTAGTAATAGGTAAGAATTGAATAGTTAATTCCCTTCTTCCTCTGTATCAACAGTAAGTTCCATGTTTAGGTGTAAAACTTTAAAATTAATTCAAATGCACTGGTTGTTGTAGAATCAATTGTTTGACGGGTATAAATTGGACTGTGGCCTACGTANTAGGGTTCTTCACAACTCACTTATTCTTGAACTCAGGTATATAAAATTCCCTATTGTCAATTATCCTACAGTAGTAATAGGTAAGAATTGAATAGTTAATTCCCTTCTTCCTCTGTATCAACAGTAAGTTCCATGTTTAGGTGTAAAACTTTAAAATTAATTCAAATGCACTGGTTGTTGTAGAATCAATTGTTTGACGGGTATAAATTGGACTGTGGCCTACGTATTGTCTCAAGGAGTTTTGAGGTGAGTTGATATAACCCTTTACTAAAGTGGTTTAACTCACAAAAGCACGCATACAAGGTGTTTGATGAATTGCTTAAAAGAGTTTATATGTACTTAATTGGAGCGAGTGAGTACCTATTAACTTAGAATTGTTCTAGCTAAAGTTTAGATGATTTATTATAATATATGTGCATAAATTTTTAGATTTTTGTATTATTCTTATATGCTATTTCATGTTGAAAATTCATGAAGGAGCAAGAATCTTTAGATATACTTTTGAATATTTATTTCATTCTTATGCCATACTTTATATATAAGGATACCACTATGAGTATGTATAGGATGTTTCTGAAAAGATTTAGACTTGAAAAGTCACAAGAAGAAGTTTTAGAAAGAAAAGATTTTTGGAAGTATCCTCTATTCTGAGAAGGGATCATCGTCCAGGCCGAGGGTCCTTATCAAGGCGTTGGCTTCCTGAAACTACTTGTTCCAAAGTAGGGGGGATACGAGCCGAGGGTCTTGTTGCTGAGAATTTGCCAAGCTAAGGTATTGTATATGAGCGCTGAGAACCATGAAACGAGTGGCACCTCGTGGATTGGGCCTATTCGATCAGGTTGGGATCGAACCCGTGCCGATCACACGGTGACTGAGACATAATTAAGTCAGGATAGTTGAAACTCTCAAACTATAAAGTGAAGTGGTTTTTTAAGAAAGAAAAAGAGTAGAATTTCTTTTAGAATATTCATAAACTGCTATTATGTAATTATTTTAGAATTGTTCTTATAAGCTTTATAATTTACATGCATTTAGAATCTTTGCTCGTAATATTTATATTATTAAAGTTTCGTCCCCTGTCGTTGAGACTCACTGAGTACAATGGATGGTACTGACATTCTCTTTTGGGAACTTATGTTGGTCTGCGGTATAACGTAGGAACCAGTTTTGCAGGCGAGCAGGCTACGGGTTAGGACTTCCCTCACTTCGCTTGCTATTGGTGAGCTCCGCTTTTGTTCGTGGAGTATTCCTTTGAGTCGTCATTATTTAGCTATTTCTCTATTTACTTAGAGAACTGCCTAGAAAATCTCATGTCCTGAGCAGTGCATCAGTTTATCAGTAGAGGCTTCATAGACACAGTAAGTGGGTTAAGATTCAGATGTTTTTGATAATAACTTAACAGTATTTTATTGGTTACTACGAATAAAGTTTTGGAGTTAGTTTATTTTAGATATTTAAATTAATTAAAATCATTTGGTTACAGTATTGTCGTGTGGCATATAAAGTTTGAAGTTATAATAGATTTGATAAGCGCAGATAGTTCGCTCGGTCATGTTTAGTGATCGGGTGCCAGTCCCGGCTTATTGAGAAAATGGGTCGTGACATTACTAAAAGAAATGGAAGTGATATTGTTATTGTGCTAGTGTATGTAGATGACCTCGTGATTACAAGTAGCAGTGATGAGTTGATTCAACAAACTAAGAATGTCTTACACCAGAAGTTGAGGTGAAAGATCTGGGAGAATTAAAATATTTCCTAGGCATTGAGGTTCTGAGGTCAAATAGAGAAATACTAATGAATCAAAGAAAATATTTTTTACAAATGATCTCAGAACTAGGACGTGGAGGAGCCAAACCCGTTTCAACCCCTATTGATATCAATCAGAAGTTCACCACAGTGGAATATGACAAGCACACATGAGGCACAAGAGATGAGATATTGTCATATGTTACAGCATATCAAAGGTTGATAGAAAGATTGTTGTACTTAACTATCACCAGGCCAGACATTAGCTTTGCAGTGCAAATACTTAGCTAGTTTATGAAGGCTCCAAAGAGGTCTCATTGGGATGCAACACTGAGAATTGTGAAGTATGTGAAATTGGAACCAAGAATGGGATTGCTAATGAGTAGTGTTAAAGCAGAAAGTTTGGTCTGCTACTGCGATGCAGACTGGGCGTTTTGCCCAAATACAAGAAGATCCGTGATAGATTTATTAGTCAAATTTGAAGATTCCTTGAGCTCTTAGAAATCCAAGAAGCAACAGACTGTATCAAGAAGGTCAGCAGCAGAGTTTAGCTGCAGCAACTTCGGAATTGACATGGTTATTGGGTTTGTTTACAGAGTTAAATGTGGAGATCAATCAACCAGTCGATGTGTTTTGTGATAGCAAAGCTGCACTATAAATTGCAGCAAATCCTATCTTTCATGAGCGCACCAAACACATAGAAATTAATTGTCATTTTGTGAGAGACAAAATCAAAGAAGGGAAGTTGAAGACTCATCACATAGGAACCAAAGATCAACAAGCAAACCTGCTTACAAAAGGACTTGGGAAATCAGCACATGTCCTTATTAAGCAAGCTGGGAGTGCTTAATATTCTATACCCTCCGGCTTGAAGGGAGTATTAGAGTTAGTTAGGTGTTAGTAACCATAGTTAGTTGACTAGTGAACTTAACTGTAGTTAGAGATAGATAGTGGAGATGTTAGAATTAGCTGATAGTGAGCTGTCATTAATTAAGTAGAGGTTAATATTGTATATAACGATATACTCTTGTAAGACATTTTCAGTTAGTCAGAAAATACACAAAATATTTCAGCTTCTTCTCCACGCTGCTTCTCTGACTTTCTACGGTTTCATTAATTTCCATTGAAGCTCCATGGCTAAGCTTCAAACTTGACCTCGGATTCTCAAAACTAACAGGTACTACTAAGGACCTATTTGGACAAGAAAACGTTTTGCTAGGGGAGTAAATAGTACAGTTGTGACTTAAATCATATGTATAGTTAAAACATTTAAACGAAAATTTATATTTTTATTATGTTTATACTCATTGTAGCAATAGTACGAGTGCAGTGAATTTCGCACAACTAACTTAAAATCTTGAATCAAGCTCTATGTTCTATTCTTTTTTGTTTTTTTATGTGTTTGATTTTGGTTGGGTTTTTGTTTTTTGTTTTTGTGGTGTATCACAATTTCTCTTTCACGTAAAGATGGTCAAAACTCTCCTCAAATGGGACTTTGGCCTATTCCGCGTGTTAAAAATGTGGATAATACGTGGACAAGAAATTTTCTTCTCAATTTACTTTAAAATGTGTTACGTTCCTGTTCTGCTGTCCCAATTGGAATAATATTTCGTTATTTTCATCACAAGTTGTCGCTAACGTGATAGAATGGATGAAATTTCTCTACTTTTAATCAAAATAAAAGGGTTTGAACCATAAAATAAAAAAATTTAAGAAGGAAGCGGTCCCCATAAATGAGCCTACACAGCTCGAATCTAAATTTGTTATGCCATTGAATATCAAATACCAAATAGTTAAGAAAAAAAGAATATGTTGTTCTGGCTTTAGGCAGTGTACTCACGTATAGTAGTAGGAGTATAAATATTTTTCTTTTATCTCCCAATGCTAACAACTAGATATTATTTTAGTTTTCTTTGCTTATTCTTTTTCTGATTTGAGATTTCTATTGATATTTAGAGTGAATCTGCACAAGTTGACACCTATATGTATATGTGACAACGCTACCTCACAACTAATTCATCGTTTTCTTAGCATGACGTGGGTGTTAGTTCATTAATAATTTCTACTATCATGCATAGCAATCGATGTTACCAAAAGAAAATGTCCCATTATTAATTACTTAATTTCAACTTAATTCTCCGTAAAGCTTAAAATAATTGAGATCTAGAGTGCCACATAACGTCCCATTTCTACCTTCAATTTCGAAGCTGGGTTTGATGTAAAGACCTCTATAAATTGCTTATTCAGACCATTAGTCAACACCATTATAAATTATATATAGGTTATGGAAAATCTCTATCATTTCGTGACGTAATTCTTCTTTACCTTACTAAAGTATGAAGTATTTTGTAATCTCCTCGTCCAATAGAAAAGTGACTTAGTGAGCAGCTGGAAAATAAAAATCAAACTCCTTACCTTAAGTGTAGGCCAATTAATGTAAATTTATACCTTATCCTAGACTATCAAAACTTTAGTAAAAAGTAATTCGATCCGAGTACTATCTATTAGTAGAGAAATATATAGGAAGAAAGGAAGAATTGTATATTATTTCATTTTCCAAAAAAAAAGGTTGTATGTTGTTTCTTCTTTAATTAAATTACTTTGGCAAAATGAAAACAGTGAGATAAGGAAAATGTGTGTGCATACGCACGTCATGTCTATGGAAATTGCCGTTGTGCAGGATATTATTGGATGTTGCACATATATATAATGTCTATGTTTGTCCAATAATTTAGTAATGTACAAATAAACCTGGATTTATAATTTCTTTCTGTTTCAACCGGCATCGCCCCGCACCCGCAAAGACTCACACCGCCCCACACCCGTATAAGTTTTGTTCTTCTTTTTTCTTGCATTTTTGTTATTTAACTAAAACAAATAAGTTTACCATTTCTTTATTTTTTAAAATGGAGAGCTTATGACTTACATTACTCAACAAATATAATACTTTGTTTTTTTGCTTTGTATACAAAATCTTTTCCACATGTAAGGTATCTGTATCGTTTTTTTGGCACACCATAATCGATAAGGACGCATAACAAGTTCAAAACAAACTCCCAAAATTCAATGAAAAACAAACACTAAAAGAACTATAATAGTAGTACTTGCTCTCTTTAAATTATCATAAAATGCAATGATAATCACAGTAATAAACTTATAGGTGATGTAATTATAATGATATCTCCATATGCTGAGGAGAATAATCTTGAGGCAATTTGAATGTTTGATCATCAACTTCTCTGTAGTTATTGGAATCCAAGAGAACAGCTAAACAAATTATAATTGGTGTAACAAGCAAGATGAGACCTAAAGGCACCAACCATAGTTGAGTGTTTGAAGAATGAAACTTTGTATTCCACCATGCTAATATTACTCCACCTCCCATGCTTACAATGAATAATCCAAAGCAACCCATCCAATATTTCTTCTTTATCTTCCAAAAATAATTGTCATGATTTGCATTCCTTGTCTCAAATTTCTCTACTTTATAATTTTCTTCCATCCCTAGTCTTCGAGATACAAAGCCGTTGTTCTTTGCTGTTTGCAGGCTCGAAAAATCTCTCTTTTGTCTCATCTTCTTGACTCAGTTCTGATTGATCGTTAGCTTCTTCTCTCTGCAGTTACAAAACACAGGAAAAAGAGAGAATAGAAATGACTAACCAATATTTTTCACAAGTTTTCAATGAGAAACAAGAAATATAGACAGGAAAATTAATTTTTGGGATAGGTATTTATAAACTAGATGCTTGCTAAAGAGTAGTGGGAGTGTTCAAATAAAGATTGAGTGTTAGAAGAAACAAAGAAAACAAGTTCATGATCTGTATGAGCAAAGCAACTGTGAGGAGAGGTCGAATATACAAATGGTTTTGTAATTTTATTTGGGGGTTGATGGCTACAAGTTGAAAACAAATTACTCTGATTAAGAGCTTACATGAAACGTGGTTTTTTATCAAAGTCGTTGTTAGCTAAAACCAGAAGAATATGATAATCCAATCAATCAAAAGGGATTTGGATCACCTCCAGTACATAATCTCTCCATTTCCATCAATGCACATTTAATTTAATGACACTTGTCATTTTTCGGATCTAAGGGCCAAGGTTTATTTAGAATAAATCTTGGTTAAACTAAATATTCTTTTGCTGGATTAGAATGAAAAATAATTTTCTTTTGCACATTTTTTTTCCGTTCTGATTGGGCAGACAAAATTTGTTAGTCGAGAGGAAAAATATTTTCTTACCAAGATTAAAACTAAAAAATCCTATATTTTTTTATTTGTCCTCTCAGAGAGGAAAAATATTTTTTTCATTTGTCCTCTTTCAGTTTTAGTTGGGCAGACAAATGAAAAAATATAGGATTTTTTAGTTTTAATCTTGGTAAGAAAATATTTTTCCTCTCTGACTAACTAATTTTGTCTGCCCAATCAGAACGAAAAAAACAAAAATGTGCAAAAGAAAATTATTTTCATTTTAATTCAGTAAAAGAATATTTAGTTTAACCAAGATTTACTCTAAATAAACCTTGGCCCTTAGATCCGAAAAATGACAAGTGTCATTAAATTAAATGTGCATTGATGGAAATGGAGAGATTATGTAGAGGAGGTGATCCAAATCCAATCAAAAGAGGGAAAATATAGTGTACAGTCGCTTTTTCCGGCTTGCGCCAGAAATTATTTACATTCGGTAGTCAAAACAATATATAAAATTTGTATAATTTTTGTGTATAACATATAATATATATATATATATATATATAGATATATATATATCTAAAATATATTTTGAAAGCGATTATAGAATGTTATTTCTCAAAATAATGGCCGAAAAATG
>AWOL01S0016505.1:24671-50828 GCA_000715115.1 Nicotiana otophora | reverse complement strand
ATATATATATATACAAATTTTATACACTTTTTCGGCTACCAAATATAAATAATTTTTGCCACGGGCTAAAAGTGAAAAATCCTTTTTTAGTAGTGGAGTACTTTAAGTTATGTGCACTTATGCTGTAAATATTCTTTTTTATATAATCAGATTATTTATAAGGTAATTATAAATAAATTTTTATGATAAACATTAATTAATAATTTTGATAAAATTATAATTAATTTGTATCACATGTTAGCTTACACTGATAGTAAAAAACAATCTTTATATTTTTAATACATATAATTTAAATACTTTAATATATAGAATACACCGGTTGAGATTGTAATGGTCTTAGTAGATGAATCAGGGGATAGAGCTATCTGGGGGGGATTTACTTCATTTTATTATTCTTTTTATTATTAATTTTCTTTTTCATTAATTTTTTCACTTATTAGAGTTGGACCTTGAACAGGGAGAGAAACAAAAATAGAAGTGTGAAGTTGTAACAAATAGGCTGTAACTTCTATCTCAGACTTAGTTGCTTCTTAATAAAATTCTTAAAAGAATTTAAGTTATATGTACTGTATGGTCTAAATATTTTTATGCAATCAATATTATAGGCAATTAGGCTAATTATAATATGTCTATTTAATTGTGTAAATATGTCTTTATAATATCTATACAGAAAAATCAAATTCATTTAACAAGTGGCATACGGGATTGCCTATTTCAATGGAGCATTATAAATTTTCTGTCTTTTTTTTTAACTAGAAAAACTCAACAATTTATGTTTACTTTATTGTTTTGTTTTATAACTTAAGAATAGGAACATGAGTTTAGGTTTAGGATTTGACGTGGGAATCTTTTTTTAACCAGACGCATTTGGCTGAACAAGCCGCGGCTGATATTCATAGGAAAACATAACGACAAATCCAAACGTGGAGAACGACCACTGCTATAATTCTTTTGTCTGTTCATTTTAAGTGGTCAAGCGTATCATTTTTTGGTCTTTGTTTTCTTAACGAAGTCTAACAATCGCAAAACACACAATTAAATTGTGCTCGCTGGTCAAAGATAATATAATATAATATCGTGTTCACATAATTTAGATTTAAATAGTATTCTCGTAGTTTGTAGCTAGATTACTATCCAGGATGATCAACAGTTGAGATTTATATAATTAATAATCTAAAATTTACAACTATTGACTAATGACAATCGCAACAAAGGTAAGCAAGAGAGTTATCAATGAGAGAAAATATGGGTTAATAGGATATGTGCAAGATAATTGTCCGGGATCTAACTCTAAATAATTCACTTCTAATGTTCAAGTGAATCTCTCGAATTCACTTAATTATCAGTACAATTGTTTAGTAGAAACTCCTCTCTCAATTGAGTCTCAACCTCACAATATGAATCAATTTAAGCTCGGTGAAGATATGCAAGAATTCGTAATGGATTGGTCTTTAGGAGAACCTCTTTCGATTATCCTCCTTATAACTATGTTCAATCAAGGATTCAACTAGCCTCTTTCGATTACTTAGAAAAATCTATGAACTCAACCAACAATATAATGCAAATATATCATAAGTTATGCCTATTTCGATTACAAGAACAAGTGAACACAGATGCAATAATTAAATCTTTCAAAAACGATTCAAATACATAAACATAGAGTTATAATCCACAAACAACCATCAATACACCAAATCAATCAAAACCCAAAAGGGTTCTACTCCATAGACATGGAGAAGTTCTTCACAAATAAAATAAAAGTAGACAACAACAACAACAACAACAACAACAACAACAACAACCCAGTATAATCCCACTAGTGGGGTCTGGGGAGGGTAGTGTGTACGCAGACCTTACCCCTACCCTGGGGTAGAGAGGCTGTTTCCAAATGACCCTCGGCATCCTTCCCTCCAAGAACTCCCCACCTTGCTCTTGGGGTGACTCGAACTCACAACCTCTTGGTTGGAAGTGGAGGGTGCTTACCATCAGAGCAACTCACCTTGTCAAAAAATAAAAGTAGAGAAAAATATAAATACAATCCAAACCCGGATCTTGAGTGAGGAAGGAAGGATGAATCCTTGTGCTCTTGCTTCTCCCTCTTCTCCTTAGCTTCTCTAGGTCTAAGGTATGTCAAAAGTGGTTCTACAATGGTATTTTGGGTATTTAATCCGCCCCCAAAATAAAACGGATGAAACTACCCTTTTCTTAGCAAAATAGGACTTTTCCCGGACAGGACATGTGCGGTCGCACACCTGGAGACTTGCTCGCGCACTTGGTCGTGCATTTTGCACACCGTTCTGCCCCAAGTGCGCGCCCAATGCGCGATCGCGCACTATTTCGCGCACCTGGGTGGTATAAGTTGGGAATTTGAGAAATTGTAAAACATGAAAGTTGTAGCCCTTTTAAACAGATTTTCAATGATATATTGTGGAGTTCAAACAGATTTTTGAGCTAAATATTATGTGCATTTTACTGGACAAGGCGTAGTATGCCTGCTCTATTATTCGTTTCGTTCTTAAAGTGCACTATCATCCGTTGATCCCCGAACACGATCCCAACTTAATCCTTGGGCTTTTACTCAGACTTCAAAGCTCCAAAATAGCATAAATGCATTCCACAACATCTACATAGATCGGAATCAATCGTACAAGGCATAAAATACACAATTAGTGCAAAATACTAGCGATTAAAGCTCCAACTCAATTAAAGTGCAGTAGATTAGAGTGTAATAAGCGACTAAAGTACGAGATTATAGCCTACCATCAAAGTCATATAAACACAAATCGTGCTATTCCTATACTTATATTACTATATAGGTTAAGGAAATAACTACAAACAATTCACAATTTTCTCAATAGTTGCTAACAACGGGAATGGTAGGTTATATTAATATTACTCACGGTGGATAGGCGAATTATTCGCTCGAACTTGATTTAAATTAGTGTAGATAAATTGCCAACAAATTTACACTAGTGCAAAATTCTGAGGCAACTATTATAAAAGAGTAAATTTCATCGGTGGTCATTCAACTTTGTGTTCATTACGCAAAAGTCATTTTTCTTCTTTTTGTTACATAAAAATCATTCAATTTTGTGTTCATTACCCAAAAGTCATTTTTTTTCTTTTGTTACACAAAAATTATTTTACTTTGTTCTATTTATCACAAATGTCACCTTGACAGATTTTATAATACTTTTCTTAAAAAGTCTTTTATGTCCTTGACATTATAAATTCTCTTATTTATGTAATACCTTCTATATTATATACTATATAATATATTTTTATCTAGGTATTTTACTTATAATTAAAATAACTTTAAGTTATTATATTTATTATTTTATAATATATCCGTTCGTTTAATATCTTTTATGGCACTCAATTTGTTTAATCATATTCAAACATGAACATATTTTAAATATAAAAATGATAAAAAAATATTTATTTTTAAATATTTATTTAAAATAATAAAAATGTATTTGTTTAACAAATGATAATTCTTTATAGTCAATAAAAAATTTTAAAAAGGTTTTGAAGATATTTGTGTTTAATATTAAGTTTTTTAAAGCTTTATTTGTTAATATTATTTAGTTGAAAGTATTAATCCGATGTATCATTTTGCTAAATGTGGGTATTTTATTTATTAAATTAATGGGTATGGCTTGGTTGATAAATCAATGAGCTTTGATTTTTTAATTTTTATTAAACATATTTTATTAAGCATGATTAAGAACGTAAAATTGAGATTTGTTCATGGTAATATTACTGAAAAATTTAATAATTCTACTTATCATTGAAAATTAATATTAAGAAAAAATTATATGTACGAATATATTATAAAAATAATAAATAAAATAATATTAAGTTTTTGTTTTAATTATAAATAAAATACGTAGGTAAAAGTATATTATATAGCATATAATATAGAAAGTACTACACACATGAGAGAACTTATAATGTCAAGGGCATAATAAACTTTTCAGGTGAAAGGTTTGTAAAACCTGGTCAAAGTATTATTGTGATAACTAGAGCATAGTAAAATAATTTTTGTGTAACAAAAGAAAGAAATTGACTTTTAAGTAATGAACACAAAATTGAATGACTTTTACGTAACAAAAGAAAGAAAAATGACTTTTGGGTAATGAACACAAAGTTGAACCACAAATTTATTCATTATATAGCTACATTTTGACAACCAACTTCATTACTTTCTAACAACATTTTCACATGTTACTAGATGTAGAATTCTAATTATAGCTTGTGATGACCCAAAAGGTCATCTTATATTTTAGAACTCGAATCTGAGCTCTTAAATCTTACAAATCTCTTTTTTACCGTCCTCGATTTGCGTGCATAGTCCGGACAGGATTCCGGAAAGCTTTTATGTTAAAACTAATGAAAATAAGATTTTTTGCCATAAAAGTTGATTTTTGTTGACTTTGGTCAACTTTTTGGTAAACGGGTCGGATCCGCACTTTGGCGGTCCCGGTAGGTCTGTATCGAATTATGGGACCTAGACGTATGCCCGGAATTGAATTCGGAGGTCCCTAGCTTAAGTTATGAATTTTTTATGAAAATTAAAAGTCTAGAAATTATTTGTTTTTAAGAATTGATTGATATTTGGCATTGTTAGTATCGGGTCCGTATTTTTGTTCTGGAGCCCGGTATAGGTTCGTTATGATATTTAAGACATGTCTGTGAAATTTGGTAAGAAACAGAGTTGATTTGACATGATTCAGATGTTTAGTTGAGAAGATAGAAATTTTAAAGTGTTCTTGAGAATTTCATTTAATTTGGTGCTAAATTCATAGTTCTAGGGGTTATTTTGGCGATTTGATCGCGCGAGCAAGTTCGTATGATATTTTTAGACTTGTGTGCGTGTTTGGTTTGGATCCCCGAGGGCTCGGGTGAGTTTCGGATAGGCCACGAGATGTTTTGAAGTTAGCAAATTTTGCCGGTATAACTAAACCTGTTACAGGCCTCTGATCTCGCAATTTCGAGATCAGGCATCGCAAATGCGAACGTAACAGGGTCCGCAATTGCGAGGCTTTTCATTGCAATTGCGATCAGAATCCTAGGCCAGCAGTTCTCGCATTTGCGAGGTTACCTTCGCAATTGCGAAGGCGGTTTGGGAAGGGCAGGTTCGCAAATGCGAACATCTACTCGCATTTGCGAGGTTCAGTGGTCGCAAATGCGACACTTTCCTCGCATTTGCGAAGGCAGCGAAATTGTGAAGGGCATCGCAATTGCAATTGTTCCATCGTATTTGCGAAGCTCAGGTCGCAATTGCGACACCTGCAGCTGAGTAAAAGGGACTTAGACAGTAGTTTTCATTCATTCTGTATATTTTCAAAACCCTAAACCTTAAGAGGCGATTTTTCAAAGACCAAATCTTCCCCAAATTATAGGTAAGTGATTCCTAACTCTTTTCTTTCAATCTTTTACATCTTATAATAAGATTTCAACCTAGAATCTAGAATTTTTATGGTGAAATTAGGATTTTTGGGTAGAATTTAGGAATTTCGAAATTTGAGGATTTAGACCTCAATTTGAGGTCGGATTCCAAAACTAATTACATATTCGGGCTCGGGGGTGAATGGGTAAAAAAAATTTGGTCTGAACCTCGGGTTTTGACCAAGCGGGCCCGGGGTTGATTTTTCAATCTTTTGGAGGAAAATTTGGAAAATTTAATTTATGAAATATAATTGATTCCTTTAGCAATATTTGATGTTATTGAGTCATTTTTGAATAGATACGAGTGGTTTGGAGGTGAATTCCAAAGGAAAAGCTGTGATTGAGAATTAAGTGGTCTTCGGAACAAGGTAAGTGTCATGTCTAACTTTGGCTTGAGGGATTAGGTATTATGCGTTCATTTGCTACGTGTTTGGTTGTTAAATACGAGGTATAGGTGAGGTGACGAGCATCTATGCATCGTTGTCGGGTCATAGCATGCGAGTGAAATTCTATTCTTGTCTATTTTGTAGCCTTAAATTCTACTATACATGCTTAGCGGGTTATTTGAAATGTTGGGTGACTAACATCTGGTTTCACTGAGATTTGGTAACTTTCGAATATTGATTCAAGGATGAGATTACATTGTACTATTGATTATGGGTATAATACTGGTTTCTTTGTGAAACTCTTATCTATCCGTTGTTATTGATTCTGTGATTGGTGAGGAGGAGAGTAAAGCACGAAGGGTGATGACGTACATGCATTATTTATATTGTGAGTAAGAGTGTAAAGTACGAAGGGTGATGCCATGTATATTATGAGAGGTTTAAAGCACGAAGGGTGATGCCGTGTATATTACGAGAGGTTTAAAGCACGAAGGATGATGCTGTATATATTATGAGAGGTTTAATGCACAAAGGGTGATTCCGTGCCGTTCTATTTTTTTATTTGGTGAGGTTGAGAGTAAAAACACGAAGGGTGATGCCGTGCAGTTTTCCTTGATGTTTTAATTGCTCAATATGTTTAAGGATTTTCGGTTTAATTTTGTCTTTTCATTATTCTCACTCTTTATGTTGTATTCCCCCACTGTATGTTCCCTTCCCATTATTTCTACATTATTTCTTTATTTACTGTTGTTGCCACTAGCATGATTATACTGTTCAGGGTTATATGTAGGTGTCTTGTCCTAGCCTCGTCACTACTTCGCCGAGGTTAGGCTCGACACTTACTAGTACATGGGGTCGGTTATACTGATGTCGCACTCTGCACTTTCCATGCAGACTTTGATACCGGCTCAGGTTGGTCGAGATTTTTGCTATTGGTCCGTTGTCCGGAGACTCAAGGTAGATCTGTCGGCGTTCACAGACCTTGAAGTCCCCGTCTACTTTTTGTCATTGTTGTTTTCTTTCATTCAGACAGTTGTATTTCTTTCAGACTATTACTTGTAGTAAATTCTAGAATGCTCGTGAATTGTGACTCCAGATCTGGGTGGTACTAATTAATATAGTTTTATAATATTTCGTACTTATTATATTTCATCTTAGTTAATTATTTTTATTTACTGAATGGAATTAAGGAATTGGTTTAACGATTTTCTAACATTGGCTTGCCTAGCAAAGGCGCCATCACGGTCCCGTCGGTGGGAATTTCGGGTCGTGACAGTTGGTATCAGAGCACTAGGTTGCCTAGGTCTCACGAGTCACGAGCAAGCTTAGTAGAGTTTGAAGGATCGGTACAGAGACCTCTGTATTTATCTCTTAGAGGCTATGAAGTTTAGGAACAATATCACCTCTTTCATTCCTTATCGTGCGACATTGATTTTGCTTGAAACCTATATCTCACATTCCTTTGTATCTAATCGTGTATGACATTGCGCACTCGGTATCAGTTGTGCGTCGATGGTTCGTGATGCCGCAAATGAACTACGAGGGAGCCAGAGATGCTCAAACATTGCCTCAACGTGTGATTTCGACTGAAGATGCTGACGTATAAAGAAATCACTCAGTGAATAATGTGGGGGGTGCAACTTATGTTGGCATCTGGTTGATTTATATGAGTTGTAAAGGTTAATATTGTGGACCATTGAACATGGTGAACTATGACTTCGCGCCGAGTGGGGGAGTCCACTATTAATGAATGGATTGCGAGTCATGTGTTATATCGGTTTTGGCCTGAAATGTATATATGTGGTACTGAAAGGTTCTCCCAAAATTTACATGTGTTTAAGGCCTGAGATTTTGTAGAGGATAAGGTTGGGACTTGCGATATATCCGCCTCTATAATAATCTTATACTTCTGTACCAAAGGAGTTAGAGAAACAACATTAAATTTACAGAAGGTCAACTCAGCGTGGACATCACGGTTGCGAATTTTGGGGTGCTTTGGAGGAAGTACAGTGGTTGACGAGATTCTGGACTAAGAATTGTCTGTATGGAGCTCTACTTTTGTGATCATTGTATATAAATAGGGGTAAAGTTTACCCCAAAGAAGAATCGAAGAGTATGTTAAGAAATGGGTCAGCTCAACAGTGTTGAGTCAGCATAACAAAAGAAGAAATTGGCCTTGGGAGAGATAATTCTCCACAGGTGTCTGTGGAAAGCCTATGAAGAGGGCAGACCAGCCAATACAACACCGCCCACTTGGATCGGTTCTCAGAAATACTTTCGAAAGAGTTTGTTTCCTGGACTCTCCGTAATGCATGGCGCATAGGGTTTGAACGATTGCGTCAGGTCACCATGACGGTATCATAATATGCCATCAGGTTCAATAAGTTAGCCCGTCATATTCCTACTTTGTTTCCTACAGCCAGAGAGTGAGTCCACGGACTTATTAAAGGACTTAATTATGATCGTAAAATGTTTTATGACTCGGGAGCTACATACCGATACTTCATTTCCACTAGTGGTAGAAATTGCCAAGATATTAGAACGTGTTCGGGGTGAGGAAAAAAAAGGAAACTAAGGAGACCAAGACGTCTCGAGGTTCTGGGGGATTCAGTGGATTCTACACTGCGAGTATAAATCATTATGGCAGGGGCTCGGGTAATCGGCCAACCTAGTTCGCACATCGGATTAATCGAGGTGCTCCAGTAAGTTCTTTTAATGCACCACTGACATGAGTTTCCTACAATGGTTATTCCAGTTATCTGGCACAGACTCAATATGAGCAGCCAAACCCGCAAAAGGGTTATTATGAATACAGCGATACTAGGCATATCATGAGCAAATTGTCCCAAATTTGGGAGAGGCATATTTCATTAAAGCACTCAGGCTACGTGCCCATTGCAGTTACTACACCACCCACACGATCAGTTAAGGGTGGAGGACAAGCGGGTAGAAGGCATCCTAGAGGTGGAGACCCAGCCGTTGTTATATTTGTTTTATGGTATGGTAGAGGTCGTTACATCAGATGGTGTCATTATAGGTACGACCTCGATTTAAAATAAAGGAATAATTTCCTTAACTTGATTCGGTTCTGAGTATCAAGACGAGTCCTCTTATTGTGCTCCACTTATGAGTGAGCTTTGTAATTCTATAATCTACTTATGTGTTTACTTCTGTTGGAAGGTTTTATGGAGATAACTACACCTATCATTCCATGATGGACTATAATAAGATCTATGAGGCTAAAGGTGCCTTTCTGGTACTTATTTCGGTATGTTTTAATGTATTTCTGGATAATTAATTACAAATTGTGAATTATATGCCCTACCGGTGTGGGGTTCATTATATGTTGTGATTTTGTTTAACGAAAGTTATTTAAAAGGCGAAAATGGAAAGTTTCGATTGGCAAGATGTGCATATTACGTGTGATTCAGAACTAAGGCCAAGGTCCTCGTATTTTAAAATAAATTGATATGTTTAAACCGGGCTATGAGCTGCGGTGGAAGTTATATAAGGACGAGATCCTTGTGATAAAACTTCTTGTGTTTAAATTCTTCCTTGTGAAAATTAAATTTGTACCTTAGTACTAATAGGGATCATGCCTGCTAGGCTTATTTGAAAACTTTTTGTATGAAATTCTCTCTGCATACTTGCCAAATTCGTGTTGTAATATTGAATTATAACCTACGAGGTAGGTGCCCGCCCAAGTGGCTTTAAATGTGACTCGTTAATTCAGGTAAATATTTATGAGGTCTTCATGCCTCACATCTTGTTATTAGTATTGTGAAGGTTTGAAACGAGATTTTTGTTAACATGAAGTTAATTGACGATTTTGTAATTGATTATGAACAACTATTAAGACTAGATTGACCTAGAAGGGTGCCCAATTTAGATGGTCAGACGAGTGTAAGTTAAGCTTTCACAAGCTCAAGACCGCTTTGACTACAATGCTAGTGTTGGTATTACCCATAGGTTCAGGATCGTATACGGTATATTGTGACGCCTCTCACATTGGGCTTGGTGCAGTATTAATGCAAGATGGCAAGGTAATTGCATATGCGTTGCGGTAATTGAAGGTTCACGAGAAGAACTATCCTGTTCATGACTTAGAATTGGCAGCCATTGTTCATGCACTGAATATTTGGAGGCATTACCTCTACGGTGTCTCGTGTGAGGTATTTACTGATCATCGTAGCCTTCAGTATCTGTTCAAACAAAAGGATCTTAATTCTAGGCAGAGAAGATGGTTGGAGTTATTGAAAGACTATGATATCACCATTTTGTATCACCCTGGAATGACCAATGTGGTGGCCGATGCTTTGAGTAGAAAGGCTGTGAGTATGGGCAGTCTTGCATATATTCCGGTTGGTGAGAAGCCATTAGCTGCAGATGTTCAGACTTTGGCTAATCACTTCATAAGGTTAGATGTTTCATAACCCAGTCAGGTTCTAGCTTGCACAGTCGCTCGGTCTTCTTTATATGAGCGCATCAGAGAGAGCCAGTATGATGATCCTCATTTACTTGTCCTTAAGGACACGGTGCGGCGCGGTGATGCCAAACAGGTTGCTATGGGGGGAGATGGAGTTCTGGGAATGCAAGGTCGTATTTATGTGCCTAATATGGATGGGCTTCGTGAATTAATTCTTGAAGAGGCACACAGTTCCAGGTATTCTATTCATCCAGGTACCGCCAAAATGTATCAAGATTTGCGATAACATTATTGGTGGAGGATAATGAAAAAAGGATATTGTTGCATATGTAGCTCGGTGTCTGGATTGTCAGCAAGTTAAGTACGAGCATCAGAGACCTGTTTGTTTGTTTCAGAAGATAGAAATTCCTGAATGGAAATGGGAGTGTATCACTATAGATTTTGTTGTTGGACTCCCACGGACTCAGAGAAATTTGACGCAGCTTGGGTCATTCTGGATAGGTTAACCAAATCAGCACATTTCATTCCAATGGTAGTTACCTATTTTTCAGAAAGGTTAGCTGAAATTTACATTAGTGAGATTGTCCGCCTTCACGGTGTGCCCGTGTCTATTATTTCAGATCAAGGTACGTAGTTTACGTGACACTTCTGGAGGGCTTTACAATGTGATTTAGGCACGCGGGTGGAGTTTAGTATCACATTTCATCCACATACAAACGGACAGTCAGAGCACACTATTCAAATATTGGAAGATATGCTTCGCGCTTGTGTTATAGACTTTGGAGGTTCTTGGGATCATTTCTTGCAACTTGCGAAGTTTTCTTATAATAATAGCTACCGGTCGAGCATTCAGATGGCTCCATATAAGGCATTATATGGAAGGCATTTCCGATAGCCAGTTGGTTGGTTTGAACCGGGAGAGGCTCGGTTGTTGGGTACCGATTTGGTACAGGATGCCTTGGATAAGGTCAAGATTATTCAGGATCGACTTCGCACAGCTCAGTCTAGGCAAAAGAGTTATGCCGACCGTAAAGTTCGTGGTATTGCATTCATGGTTGGAGAAAGAATATTGCTTCGGGTTTCACCTAGGAAAGGTGTAATGAGGTTCGGAAAGAAGGGCAAGTTGAGCCCTAGGTATATCAGACCCTTTGAAATTCTTGAAAGGGTGGGTGAAGTAGCCTACAGGCTTGCATTACCGCCTAGTTTATCAGCGGTTCATCCGATGTTCCATGTGTCTATGCTCTGGAAATATGATGGTGATCCATCCCATGTGTTAGATTTTAGCTTTGTCCAGTTGGACAAGGATTTGACTTACGAGGAGGAACCGGTGGCAATTCTAGCCCGGCAAGTTCGCCAATTGAGATCAAAGAGTTACCCTTTTAGTTCGAGTGCAGTGGAGAGGTCAGCCTATTGAGGCGACTACTTGGGAGTCCGAGTCCGATATGCTGTGTAGATATCCCCACCTTTTCACCAGCCCAGGTACTCTTCTATGTCCATTCGAGGACGAACGGTTATTTTAGAGGTGGAGAATGTGATGATCCAACAGGTTATCTTATGTTTTAGAACTCGAATCTGAGCTCTTAATCCTTATAAATCTCATTTTTACCCTCCTCGATTTGTGTGCGCAGTCCGGATAGGTTTCCAAAAAGCTTTTATGTTGAAAACTAATGAAAATAAGATTTGTTTCCTTAAAAGTTAATTTTTGTTGACTTCAATCAATATATTTGGTAAACGATCCCGGATCCATGCTTTGACGGTCCTGATAGGTCCGTATCGAATTATGGGACCTAGGCATATGCCCGGAATTGAATTCGGAGGTCCATAGCTTGAGTTATAAATGTTTGATGAAAATTAAAAGTCTGGAAATTATTTATTTTTAAGAATTGATTGATATTTGGCATTGTTAGTATCGGGTCCGTATTTTGGTTTCTGATCCCGGTATAGGTTCGTTATGATATTTAAGACCTGTTTGTGAAATTTGGTAAGAAACAGAGTTGATTTGACATGATTCGGAGAAGATAGAAATTTTAAAGTGTTCTTGAGAATTTCATTTGATTTGGTGCTAAATTTGTAGTTCTAGATGTTATTTTGGTGATTTGACCACCCGAGCAAGTTCGTATGATGTTTTTAGACTTGTGTGCATGTTTGGTTTGGAGCCCCAAGGGCTCGGGTGAGTTTCGGATAGGCCACAGCATGTTTTGAACTTAGACAATTTTGCTGGTATAACTGAACCTGTTGCAGGCCTCTAATCTCACAATTTCGAGATCAGGCATCACAAATGCGAATATAACAGGGTCCGCAATTGCGAGGCTTTCATCGCAATAGCGATCAGAAGCCTGGGCCAGCAGCTTTCCTATTTGCAAGGTTACCTTCGCAATTGCGAAGGGAGTCTGGGAAGAGCAGGTTCGCAAATGCGAACATCTACTCGCATTTGGGAGGTTCAGTGGCCGCAAATGCGACACTTTCCTCGCATTTTCTAAGGCCGCGGGATTGTGAAGAGCATCGCAATTGCGATTGTTCCTTCGCATTTGCAAAGCTCAGGCCGCAATTGCGACACCTGCAACTGAGTAAGAGGGACTTAGACGAGATTTTTCATTCATTCTTTATATTTTCAAAACCCTAAACCTTAAGAGGCAATTTTCCAAAGACCAAATATTTCCAAAATCATAGGTAAGTGATTCCTAACTCTTTTCTTTCAATCTTTTACATCTTATAACAAGATTTCAACCTAGAATCTAGAATTTATATGGTGAAATTAGGATTTTTGGGTAGAACTTAGGAATTTCAAAATTTGAGGATTTAGACCTCAATTTGAGGTCGGATTCCAAAACCAATTACATATTCGGGCTCGAGGGTGAATGGGTAAAAGGAGTTTGGTCCGAACCTCGGGTTTTGACCAAGCGGGCCCGGGGTCGATTTTTCAATCTTTTGGAGGAAAATTTGGGAAATTTAATTTATGAAATATAATTGATTCTTTAGCAATATTTGATGTTATTGAGTCATTTTTGAATAGATACGAGTAGTTTGGAGGTGAATTCTAAAGGAAAAGTTGTGATTGAGAATTAAGTGGTCTTCGGAACAAGATAAGTGTCGTGTCTAACTTTGGCTAGAGGAAATAGGTATTATGTGTTCATTTTTTACGTGTTTGGTTGTTAAATATGAGGTATAGGTGAGATGACGAGCATCTATGCGTCATTGTCGAGTCATATGATGCGAGTGAAATTCTATTCTTGTCTATTTTGTAGCGTTAAATTCTACTATCCATGCTTAGTGGGTTATTTGAAATGTTAGGTGACTCACATCTGGTTTCACTGAGATTTGGTAACTTTCGAATATTGATTCAAGGTTGAGGTTACATTGTGCTATTGATTATGGGTACAATACTGGTTTCTTTGTGAAACTCTTATCTATCCGTTGTTATTGATTCTGGGATTGGTGGGGAGGAGAGTGAAGCACGAAGGGTGATGTTGTGTATATTATGAGAGGTTTAAAGCACGAAGGGTGATGCCATGTATATTATGAGGGATTTAAAGCACGAAGGGTGATACTGTGTATATTATTAGAGGTTTAACGTACAAAGGGTGATGCCGTGCCGTTCTATTTTTTTATTTGGTGAGGTTGAGAGTAAAAGCACGAAGGGTGATGCCATGTAATTTTCCTTGCTTTTTTAATTGCTCAATTCGTTTAAGGATTTTCGGTTTAATTCTATCTTTTCATTATTCTCACTCTTTATGTTGTATTCCCCCACTGTATGTTCCCTTCCCATTATTTTCTGCGTTATTTCTTTATTTACTGTTGTTGCCACTAGCATGATTATACTGTTCAGGTTATATGTGGGTGTCTTATCCTAGCCTCGTCACTACTTCGCCGAGATTAGGCTCCACATTTACCAGTACATGGGGTCGGTTGTACTAATGCTGCACTCTGCATTTTCCGTGCAAACTTTGATACCGGCTCAGGTTGATCGAGATTTTTGCTATTGGTCCGCTGTCCGGAGACTCAAGGTAGATTTGTCGGCGTTCACAGACCTTGAAGTCCCCGTCTACTTTTTATGTCACTGCTGTTTTCTTTCATTCAGATAGTTGTATTTCTTTCAGACTATTACTTGTAGTAAATTCAAGAATGCTCGTGAATTGTGACTCCAGATCCGGGTGGTAGTAATTAATACAGTTTTATAATATTCCGTACTTATTATATTTCATCTTAGTTAATTATTGTTATTTACTGAATATAAATAAGGAATTGGTTTAACAATTTGCTAACGTTGGTTTGCCTAGCAAGTAAAATGTTAGGCACCATCACGGTCCCGTCTGTGAGAAATTTCGGGTCGTGACATAGTTGCCCTACCTCGATAGTCAACTTTTTATTCTTGTTGGATAACACAATTTATGTTATATCATTATTACCATAAAATAGAATACGTTAAGTTATTGTACTAAAAAAGTCTTTTAAGAAAATTGCGCTAAGCTATCTCGATTATGTTATTTTTAGGGGAAAAGTGTCAAATATACCCATGTACTATCAAAAATAGTCTATATTTACCCTCCGTTATATTGTTGGTACAAAAATACTCCCGATGTTAACCAACAGTTCAAATGTACCCCTCTTCTGTTAGGGATATCCAAGATGGAGTTCAATGCGATGACGTGGCTATTAAAAACAAATAAATCAAAAGATTTGTCACCAAAAGGCCCAAAAACAAAATCCAAGTCTTCAATCTCAGCTCAGAAGGACCATATTTTTCTTCTTTCAATCCCTTCAACCATGAAACTCCATTGCTGACGGCAACCCACCACTAACAAAACACATTACCGCGTTTGTTAGATGATTTCTTGAAACCTCTATACAAAAGCTTCGCCACTAATGCAACCATAGCCACGAGAATTTTACTTCATAATGTGATGGAAAATATGTAATTTTTGATAGGTTATATATGTATCCTTGTTATGTTTTGATGATCTAACAAACTTAATGATAAGAACCAGATAAGGAACCTGTTACACATCCTCAAGTACTTAAAGAACAACAAGTCTCAGTTCGAGGACGTGGTTCAACTCTTCAGTGTCGAAGGAACAACAGAGGGAACAGATGGCTACCAGTTCCAGTGGTGATTGTACAAGTCAACTCCCCACATCTGTAAAGTTACTGCCTGCACACACAACAATGCAAAAACAGTGCAACTGTCAACTTTATGGGGAATTCCCTTTACCTAACTTGCTTGCATCATTCAAGTGATTTCACAAATGAGTTGTTAACATCAAGAAAAGGTAAAACAAAATAAATGGCATTCAAGCATCGATCAAGTATTCTCTCAAGTATGTGTCAATCTTGCAAGTGATTCTCAAGGGCATCAAGAACAAAGAACAACATAACGAAGGACCAGTTTCATGTATTGAGTTATTACATGTCCTTAGTTGTGTTGCACCTTTGTTAAATCACTTTACTTGTAATTCCTACTTAGCTTAGTTAGAAGCATTGTGTAGGAAATCTTTGTAAAATCATAAGCCTTGTGTTTGTGTCTTGGCTAGAGTTAGTCGAGTTGTAAGTCTTTATAATAGAGTTATTACAAAGTGGCTTGTAATAGAGTTGTTACAATTTAGTGAGGGATTAAGAGGTTAATTCCTAGGTTACAATAGGTTGTAATCTAAAGTTTGCTCAGTAGTGAAGTTGAAATCCTACAAGGGTAGGTCGTGGTTTTTAATCCCGTGAGCTGGGAGTGTTCCACGTTAAATCTCATTGTGTCATTTACTTACTGTTATGTGCGTGCGTTCTGTGGGAACTTATAGAGAACCTGATTCTCCACATAGCTTGGTGGACCCTTAGTTTCTATCAATTGGTATCAAATCAGGTTCTTTCTATCAGGCTAACACCTAGAAAGGATCCCCATGTTGCTCCACTCAACTTTGAAGAAGGTCAATCTACCTACAAGCCACCAAGGTTCAACGACCAATACTATGGATGGTGGAAGACAAGGATGCATGATTTCATCATGGCGTAAGATTCTGTGCTTTGGGACGTTATATGTGATGGACGCTTCGTCCCTACGAAGACCATTGGTGGCCCAACAGTAACAGTTCCCAAAACAAGAAAAGAATTCAATGATGTTGATCGCAAGGCCATAGAGAAGAACTTCCGAGTAAAAACAATTCTTGTCCACCAAGAAAACAATTCTTGGTGGACCCTTAGTTTCTATCAATTGGTATCAAATCAGGTTCTTTCTATCAGGCTAACACCTAGAAAGGATCCCCATGTTGCTCCACCCAACTTTGAAGAAGGTCAATCTACCTACAAACCACCAAGGTTCAACGACCAATACTATGGATGGTGGAAGCCAAGGATGCATGATTTCATCATGGCAGAAGATTCTGTGCTTTGGGACGTTATATGTGATGGACCCTTCGTCCCTACGAAGACCATTGGTGGCCCAACAGTAACAGTTCCAAAAACAAGAAAAGAATTCAATGATGTTGATCGCAAGGCCATAGAGAAGAACTTCCGAGTAAAAACAATTCTTGTCTGTGGTATTGGATCAGATGAATACAACATGATATCAGCATGTCAATCTGCTAAGGAGATCTGTGAAGCTCTCCAAATAGCTCATGATGGGACAACTCAAGTCAAGCATTCTAAGATTGACATGCTTACCACAGAGTATGAGCTCTTCAGGATGAAGGACGACGAGTCCATCCAGGACGTGCACACTCGCTTCACCTTCATCATCAACGTGCTCCATTCTCTAGGAGAAACTATTACAAGGAACAAACTAGTCAGGAAAATACTTAGTGTATTACCCAGTTCCTGGGAAAGCAAAGTAAATTCTATTGCCTGAAGACCTAAAATCATCTCGGGCACTGCGGACTAAGGCGACTCGTTATTATCTTGTTGCCAGACAATAATGTAGGAGGTCATTCCAAGGACCATTGGTTCGATGTTTAGGGTCATCGGAGGCTAACTACGTGATAAGATAAGTTCATAAAGGTGTCTGTGGGAATCATTCTGGTTCAGATTCATTGGTTTTCAAGTTAGTCAGAGCTGGAAACTATTGTCCCCGGATGGAGTAATATGCAAAGACACTTGTACAAAAATGCGATAAATTTCAACACCATGCATAGTTAGTGCATCAACCGACAGAAATTTTGTATTCGGTTGTGTCACCATGGCCATTCATGAAATGGGGGATGGACATAGTCAGTTCTTTACCATAAGGACCCTGTAAGGTAAACTTTCTTATGGTTTTAACTAACTATTTTACTAAATGGGTTGAAGCAGGTGCTTACCAAAAGATCGGAGAACGAGAAGTGATCGATTTTATATGGGATCATATCGCCTGCCGGTTTGGAATACCAAAAAAGATTGCTTATGAAAACGGGCCACAGTTTATAGGTTCCAAAGTAACAAAGTTTCCGGAAGGATTGAAGATCAAACAAATTACATCTTCACCATATCACCCGAGTGCTAATGGACATGCAGAGTTAACTAACAAGGTAATTATTCAAAACCTTAAAAAGAAGTTGGAAAATTCTAAAGGCAAGTGGTCAGATGATCTACCGGTGTGTTGTAAGCATAATGGACCATGACAAAGCGGAGCACGAGTGAAACACCCTTTTCACTTGTATATGGTTCATAGTCTTTAATATCGATGGAAGTGGGGGAACTAACCTTAAGGTTTTCCAGAGAAAACGAAGAAACAAATAATGAAGCATTGTTGGTTAAATTAGATTTGCTTGAAGAGCATCGAGATCTGGCATATGCGAGGAAGGTGGCAAAAACGAAAAGGATGGAAAGATATTACAACCGCAGAGCCAATCTCTGATATTCCAAAGTTGGAGATTTGGTTCTGAGAAAACTTACTCAAAGCACTTGGGAAGTTAACACCAGGAAGTTAGGACCCGCATGGGAAGGACCTTACCGAGTTTCAGCTATAACCGGCAAAGGTTCATATGAATTAGAAAATCAAGATAGAATAAAATTGCCAAGCAATTGAAAAGTGACTCACCTCAAAAGGTATTATTGTTGAAGATCCTTGCTGGTGCTGAAAGTATATGCTACACTCTTTTTTCCTTCGACAAGTTTTTGTCCCAATTGAGTTTTTCTGGCAAGGTTTTTAATGAAGCAGAGATTTAAAATCATACTATGAAGGAGTGATCATCAGCAAAAGCAAGACTTCTAGTGTTTGAATTCTCATACTTAGCATCCGAACACTGGGGGAAACTAATACATATTAAGGCACTAGATTCCTTCAGTTCTGGGTTTGGAGCAGTCTCAATGGTTTCCAAAATGGTGTGATCTAACTTCCAGTATTGAGAAAGATTCTCTAGATGAGATGCAATCTGTAGTTTTGCGTAAATCAGCTTGTATGGCAAACAACGTATGGTTGGTTAAATAATCTTTGGCTCGATAACATATCTCATCTCCCAAAACTCTCAATTTAATAAGGAACCAATGTAAAGCATACTACGAAGAATGAATCATCGGCAAATGCAAGACTTCAAGTGTTCGAATTATCATACTTAGTATCCGAACACTTGGAGGGGGGATAAAACATGTAGGCACTAAAAATGTTACGAAGACCGGGGACTGTTAGAAGCAGGATCAATGTCTTATCAGGACCGGAGACTGCATGATCAGTCCCGTAGAAATAAGTTGTACAAGTTAGCCACATGTATTGATAACTTTATTTACTTAAGCAAAAACAATATTTATATAAATATACTTTTAAAGATAGAGGGGATAAATCAAAGTCCTTTTTTATTTTTATCTTATTTCTTGTCCGAATGATAAGTTAATTTTTTTTATCATTTGAACGTTAACAAAAACTACAAACCAAAGGGAACCCAATTGTATTGTGCCTACCAAATTATCCAAATCTTCAGTTCCTGATTATACAAGTTTGATTTGGATAAAGATTCTTCAGTTGTTGGTATTGTTCATATTCCTGATGCTTCTGATGAGCCTTAAATGTGTGGTGTTCCTGATGTTGCTCCTGATGCATCTAATGAGCCTTGGATGTGTGGTGTTAATGATTCTGCAGAGTCCACAAAGAATGTGATTCCTTAAGATCCTCCAGTTCCTAATATTGCTGATAATGATGTATATGATGACAGTACTAATGAACCAGTTGAAGAAGATAGTGACTCCAGGGAACATACTGAGAAGCAAGAAGAAGTCACACTCAGGAAATCTGAAAGAACAGTTAAAGCACCCTCACGGCTCCAGGATTATGTGACAAAGAAGAAGGCAAATGGAACAACCCTATATCCACTTTCAGATTATGTTTCTTATCATAACTTGTCTGCAAAGTATAGAAGTTTTTTGGCAAGTTTTTGAGCAACTATAGAACCACAGGTTTTCAAGAGGCTTCTAAGGATGACAACAATACTTGGGATATAGTTGATCTCCCAAAGGAAAATAATGAAATTGGCTCAAAATAGGTATACAAGATAAAGTACAAAGCAAATGGTGAAATTGAGAGATTTAAAGCAAGACTAGATGCAAAAGGATACAACCAGAAAGAAGGATTAGACTATCACGAGACTTTTCTCCAGTCATAAAAATGGTGTCTGTCAGGTCTGTCATTGCCTTGGAAGCTTATAAATGCTGGAACATATCCCAAATGGATGTGCATCGTAACACCCCGAAAATTTTGAAGTACTTAAGCGCTATTAAGAAAGTTGATGAGCGTTAATTATATTATTTTTTCTGAAGACGAGGACTATTAATAAGATGGATATAAATTGGCTATGATAATAAGTGTACGAGGCATATTATAAGTGATGTGGGGTCTAAGAAGAGCTCTAAGTCCAAGTCAAGTTGGAAATTTCATGATAGACTAAAGTTCCAAATGCGTACGCACAAGACCAAATTTTGTACGAGCATATATACTTATATATAAGGAATTATGTTATTTATGACCTATAAAATTAAATATCTTTTAGTCTAGTTTCTAACACTTCAAACCGCTCGTTATTTGGATATTCCTACAAGAAATTATGACCAAATTACCAAAGGCTAACGGAGGAGCCTGCGGATGCGAAACATCCGAGGCCGCGTCCGAAAGAAAGGCTGGCATTGAAGTGCTGCCATAGCATCCAGGTCCGTATCTGAGCTTCAAAGAGGAGTGAAGTGGGAATGCGAAGCATCCAGGGCAGCATCCAAAACCCAGAAATCTGGGGCTATTAATACAATATAATTTCGGGGTTCATTTTCCCCATTTCATTTGGACGAATGTTGGAGCTCTTCTCCCCTCTCTCAAGAACACCAACTCCCCTCTTCTTCAAGGAAAGAAATACCCATTATTTTGGTGTGAAACTCCATAATTTCTATATTAGTATTAATGAAATCTACACATAAAATACATAGATCTTCAAGCAATTTCTTCAAGAACTCAAAGGAGAGTTTTGCAAGATTTCTTCCAAAAGGTAATCTTACACCCTTAGACTTACACGTATGGATATATTATGGGAATATGAGTATTAATTAAGTATAGGAACTCATGGTATAGTGATTGGAAGCCATAAGTTCCCAATTTAAATACATAACCATTGTAGAGATTGAAATGTGATTATTTGATGGAATTGTGTTGGTTGGGTGTGGATGTATGGTCATGTATGTGATGTTGGAAGTTATGAATTGTTTAAGAATGATGGTGGAATAAATTATTGGTAAATGATAGTAGTTGGATGAACTAATTTTATGGTTAAGAGATGTAGAGATTCATGCCTATTAGGTGTTTGATAAAATGCCTAAATGACCTAAATTATGGAATTTGTCACTAATATTGGCCCCATTGGATGTTGTTATTATAGATTGAAGTTGATAAGAATTCCGAAATATTTTAGAGTGTAAGGAAGCTCAATTGAGGTATGTTGGCTAAACGCTTCTCTTAGAATTGAATCTCACGGTGTTCGTGTAATTTGTGTAAGTCCTGAATTGTTTATTATAAATTAACTATTCTGAATAAGCCTTGTGTTGAAAGGTATATGTTCAAAATATATTTCGGATGCTCTTATCATATGATGTTATCCTACGGGAATGTGTTCAAAGCATGAGTTAGGTATAAAAATGTTGTGACTCCAAGTAGTGTTTAAAGTGAAGGCTATTATGCCAAATTATGTAAGAAGTCTCAATGTGCATAAGACTCTTAATTGCTCATAGGTGTACTAAAAGTCATGATTAGGGATTTCTTGTTGTCAATAATATATAACGATGCTTGGAAGTGAAAGTAGTGAGTTGGGGATATAAAGTGTGAACATCGTGCAAAGAATGAAAGCTATACTTGTGGCCAATAGCACCAATGAAATGAAATGATGTGTGAGATATTATGAAATGAGCCTTGATTCAACTATTCCAAATTGACTCCAAAAATAGAATAATCCAAAACCTTATGTAATCAAGTCATGTCCAAATGTGGTTGTTATAACTAATGCTATGCTTGGTAGGTATTTCCAATATGTTTTGAGTTCTTACATATTCATGAGTTGAGGTTGTGTATTGCCATTTTTGGAGAAATATATTTTAGGAGTATACTATATGATGATGTTTATGATGATAATCCTTGAAAGTAAAGAAATAAAAGTGTGGAATATGACATACGGCCACAATGTCTTGAATGAAGAATAATATGTATGGCCAAGGGAGCCAATGAAATAATGATGTTGTAAGTAGTTGAAAGTAATTGTGAAGTGATATATATTGTGAAAGGTTATGAGATGAACGTATTTGTACTTATGTTTCCAATGTGTTATAAGCTCCTACGCCCTCATGAGGAGAGGCTATGGTGTTCCTAAATATTTCAAATGTTCTTGATGTCCTATGATCACCCATGGCAAGTACAAGTAAGTGATGGTATGAATATGAAGTGTGGCCGTTTGCCTAAATGAGAATTATGAGGTGTTGTATGCCCCAATGGTTTCAACTATAGTTGTATGCTTTTGAAATAATGTATGTAAATGAATTCGATGTTAAGTCCCCAAGAATCATGAACTTAGATAATGACCTTAGGACGACAAGAGAGTATATAATATAGTGGAAGAGGGATGTCCCATGCTAAGTGACGATAAATCTTATGGATAGCGTATTTGGGCCATGCGCCATTGTAATCGACTTATTGATTTACCATGCAAGTTCTAATGTAATAAGTTATGTTTCTCCATGATGAGCATGAACATGAAGTATTCAAATGATATGAGAAATTACGACCGTAAATATAATGACAAATTATGTCACTTTGAGTTTATATATAGTATTGTAATACACCTTCACCCGCATATATTGGGGTGAGGCGGTAGGGCCTCTTTGTGTTGAGATTGTGGTATTGTGATACACCTCCACCCGCATATATTGGGGTGAGGCGGTAGGGCCTCTTTGTGTTGAGATTGTGGTATTGTGATACACTTCCACCCGCATATATTGCGGTGAGGTGGTAGGGCCGCTTTGTGTTGGGATTGTGGTATTGTGATACACCTCCACTCGCATATATTAGGGTAAGGCGGTAGGGCCGCTTTATATTGGTATTGTGGTATTGTGATACACCTCCACCCCCTAAATATTAGGGTGAGGAGGTAGGGACGCTTTGTATTGGGATTGTGGTATTATGATACACCTTCACCCGCATATATTGGGGTGAGGCGATAGGGCCTCTTTGTATTGGGATTGTGGTATTGTGATACACCTCCACCCACATATATTGGGGTGAGGTGGTAGGGCTACTTTGTATTGGGATTGTGGTATTGTGATACACCTCCACCCACATATATTGGGGTGAGGAGGTAGAGCCGCTTTGTCTAGGGATTGTGGTACTGTGATACACCTCCACCCGCATATATTTGGGTAAGGCGGTAGGGCCGCTTTGTATTGGTATTGTGGTATTGTGATACACCTCCACCCGCATATATTGGGGTGAGGCGGTAGGGCCGCTTTGTATTGGTATTGTGGTATTGTGATACACCTCCACCCGCATATATTGAGGTGAGGCGGTAGGGCCGCTTTGTGTTGGGATTGTGGTATTGTGATACACCTCCACCCACATATATTGGGGTGAGGCGGTAGGGCTGCTTTGTATTGGGATTGTGGTATTGTGATACACCTCCACCCGCATATATTGGGGTGAGGCAGTAGGGCCGCTTTGTATTGGGATTATGGTATTATGATACACCTCCACCCGCATATATGGGGATGAGGCGGTAAGGGCGCTTTGTGTAGGGATTGTGGTATTTTGATACACCTCCACCCGTATATATTTGGGTGAGGCGACAGGGCCACTTTGTGTAGAGATTGTGGTATCGTGATACACCTCCACCCGGATATGTTGGGATGAGGCGGCAGGGCCGCTTTGTGTGAAGGTGGTTATAGAGGATCCCCAACTTAATATCTATAAATGATTAATGGAATCTCTTAGTAAATTGGGTCGACGTTAATGGCTATCTAAGCCCTTTTATTGTTACCATGATTCATCATATTCATGTTGTATTCCAAGTTCTTGAATATGTGTATTTGTATTGTCTAAGTAAACACTATGAACGGTCTGTGAGACGCATAAGTGTATAATATGATATTTGAACACTAAGGACAATCTATGAAATGTATATGCGTAAAATAAGAGAGGAAGGTGCCACTTTCATTGGCCTTGTTTGTACATGTTGTTACAATTACATTATATAATGTACTCCACGTATAGTTCATATGGCTCAGTTGATCCTAAAAGAAGTTTAGAATGATACAAGTATAATAAGACTTGAAATGTGATTCTATGAGATATTTCGTAGTTTTTTGATGTATTTTATTTGCCTCTTATTTGAGTTACTGTATTTTTTTATATGTTGTTTTGATTGCCTTACATATGAGTACCATTCCACATGTACTCACGTCCCTTTTATCGGGTGCGCTGCATCTTTTAATGGATGCAGGTATACATCTACAGGATGATATAGATCTTTGATAGGGATCTTCTTCACTACTCAGATTATGGTGAGCCTGCTACAGTTCTAGTGGGTGTTTAGATCTAGTTCATCTTATGTATTTAGGTATCTATTGTCATAGAAGCTCCATGTACACTGTGGGTCATGTAATTAAAGATTTTAGTTTTGTCATGTATTTATGTTCACAGTATTTACAACTATTTATAAAGTTATATAACCATTATGAGAAATAGATTATGGGTCATTGAGCCAAATGTATTCAATATGAAAGTCAAGATCTAATTATGTTATGGTAATTTAGGCTTGCTCGACTGAGTTTACTCGGTTAAGCACCGGGCGCGCTCCCTAAGTTTGGGACGTAACATGTATAATGCCTTTTTACAAGGCGATCTATTTGAAGAGGTATATATACAGATGCCCCAAAGTTTTAGAATATAGGGAAAGACAAAAGTGTGCAGATTATCAAAGTCACTGTATGGGTTAAAACAAGCTCAAAGGAAATAGAATATAAAACTTTCAGAAGCTTTAACAGATGCAGGGTATTGTCAAAATCTGAATGATTGTTCAATGTTTACTAAAAGGAATGGAAGTGATATTGTTGTTGTGCTGGTGTATGTAGATGACCTCTTGATTACAAGTAGCAGTGCTGAGTTGATTCAACAAACTAAGAATGTCTTACACCAGAAGTTCAAGATGAAAGATCTGGGAGAATTAAAATATTTCCTAGGCATTGAGATTCTGAGCTCAAGTAGAGGAATACTAATGAATCAAAGAAAATATGCTTTACAACTGATCTCAGAACTAGGACTTGGAGGAGCCAAACCAGTTTCAACCCCTATTGATATCAATCAGAAGCTCACCACAGTGGAATATAACAAGCACACAAGAGGCACAAGAGATGATATATTGTCAGATGTTACAACATATCAAAGGTTGATAGAAAGATTATTGTACTTAACTATCACCAGGCCAGACATTAGCTTTGCAGTGCAAACTCTTAGTGTCACGACCCGAAATTTCCACCTTTGGACCGTGATGGCGCCTAACATTTCACTTGCTAGGCAAGCCAACGTTAGAATAATATTATCCATTTTTAAAATAATTTTAAATTTATTAATAACAAGAAAACAAATACGGAAGCAAAGTCTGAAATGTAGTGAAATAATACATCAAACAATGGTGTCTAAATACCATCCCAAAATTGGTGTCACAAGTGCACGAGCTTTCTAGAATAAATACAAATAAAGGTCTGAATAATATAAAGCTGTTTGAAAATAAACACACAGCTAAAGTACAAAAAACGGGGACTTCAGAACTGCGGACGCCATGCAGTTATACCTCAAGTCTTCTCTGATAGCTGAAATCCGAGCAAGTCTATGGTGCGCCGCTGGGACCAACTCCAAAATCTGCACAAGAAGTACAGAGTGTAGTATCAGTATAACCGCCCCATGTACTGGTAAGTGCTAAGCCTAACCTCGACGAAGTAGTGACGAGGCTAAGGCGGTTCACTTACATTAACTTGTATGCAATATTAGTAACAACAACAATAATAGAAATAAATCAGGTAATTCATTTATAATAATTAAAGGCAACTCAGCGGTCATAATCAATTATCATTTCTATTATTTCTGTTGCAGCGTGCAACCCGCTCTCACAATATATCCACATTCAGTTCTATTGCAGCGTGCAACCCGCTCCTCCAACATATTCATTTTTAATCTAGTCTGTTGCGGCGTGGAACCCAATCCTCCAATATTATCTTTTTAACAAGTCTGTTGTGGCGTGCAACCCGATCCTCCAATATTGACTTTTAATAAGTCTGTTGCGGCGTGTAACCCGATCCTCCAATATTGACTTTTAATAAGTCTGTTGCGGCTGCAACCCGATCCTCCAATATGAACTTTTTAATAAGTCTGTTGCAGCGTGTAACCCGATCCTCCAATATTGACTTTTAATAAGTCTGTTGCGGCGTGCAACC
>AWOL01S0016505.1:3044-22059 GCA_000715115.1 Nicotiana otophora | reverse complement strand
CTAAATGTCAAATAACAATTAAGGCACATAATTCAAATAGCATGTAGCAATTAATGCAGGAATTTAAGAATTTGTATTTGCAAAGAATAAGAGAGAAACAATTATTATAATAATTAATTTATGATTTTTCAAGTAAGCATGCAAACAATTAATTTGACGACATATAGACACTCGTCACCTCGCCTATACGTCATTTACATGCAATTCACATAACAAACAATTTAAGGGTTCTATTCCCTCAAGTCAAGGTTAATCCCGACACTTACCTCGCTTTGCAAATTCCAATCAATTATTCAACTACAGCTTTTCCTTTTAAATTTACCTCCGAAAGCTTCAAATCTATTTACAAACACTTCAATATATTCAATACTAATCATAGGAATTAATTTCATATAAATTTACAAATTTTCCGGATAAAAATTTGAAATTCATTAAAATATTCGGTAATGGAACCCACATTTCAAATCCCGAAAAAACTCACGAAATCCGAACACCCGCTCCGATACGAGTTCAACCATACCAAATTTGTCCAATTCCGATATCAAATGGACCTTCAAATCTTAATTTTTCGTTTTTGGAAAGTTTTACAAAAATTCCAATTTCTTCCATCTAAATCCGAAATAAATAATGAATATAGATATGGATTTGTGAAATACAATCACTATATGATAAAGAACACTTACCCAGTCCAAAATCGTAAAAAACTCCTTTGAAATCGCCCCTAAGCCGAGTTATAATTGAGGGTTTGTGAAAAATGGGAAAAAATCCCGTTTTTTGTTTTGTTTTAAGTCACAGGAGTCAGGTCTTCTTCGCGTTCGCGAAGGGCCTGTCACGTTCGCAATGCGTAGCAGCCCGTGGCTTTCATGTTCGCGAGTCCTCCTTCGCGTTCACGAGGCATAGCACGCGTTCGCGCTGAAGGAATGATCGACCCTCCCCCAAGTGTGCCTAACACTACGCGTTCGCGAAGAGTAATGCCCCCATCTCTTCACATTCGCGACCAAGCCTTCGTGTTTGCGAAGAAGAAAGATCCATCTGCCAAGTTACTCTCGCGAACGCGAAGAAGAATATGCCAGAACACCTGGTGCAGCAAAATATCAGATTTTCAAAGTCCAAAACATCCCGTAGCCTATCCAAAACTCACCCGAGACCTCAAGACTCCAAACCAAATATGCACACAAGTTCTAAAATATCATACGAACTTGCTCGCGCGATCGAATTGCCAAAATAATACCTAGAACTACGAATCGGACACCAAATCAAAGGAAGTTTTCAAGAAAATTTTAAAACTTTTGTTTTTACAACCGGACGTCCGAATCACGTCAAATCAACTCCGATTCTCACCAAATTCGGCAGACAAGTCATAAATATTATAGTGGACCTATACTGGGCTCCAAAACCAAAACACGGACCCCGAGGTCAATAAATTCAATATCAGTAATTTCTTAGAAATCATTAAGCTTTCAAGCTTTTAATTTTTATTCAAAATTCCATAACTCGGGCTAGGGACCTCGGAATTCGATTCCGGGAATACGCCCAAGTCCCAAATCACGATACAGACCTACAGGAATTTTTAAAACAATGATTCGGATCCGTTTGTTCAAAATGTTGACCAAAGTCAACTTAGTTGAGTTTTAACGCTCTATTTCCCATTTTAATCCATTTTTCACATAAAAACTTTTCGGAAAATTATACGGACTGCGCACGCAAGTCGAGGAATGATAAATGGTACTTTTCGAGGTCTTAGAACACAGAATTACTTATTAAATTTAAAGATGACATTTTGGATCATCACATTTAGCCAGTTTATGAAGGCTCCAAAGAGGACTCATTGGGATGCAACACTGAGAATTGTGTAAGTATGTGAAATTGGAACCAGGAATGGGATTGCTAATGAGTAGTGTTAAAGCAGAAAGTTTGGTCTGCTACTGCGATACAGACTGGAGTTTTGCCCAAATACAAGAAGATCCGTGATAGATTTATTAGTCAAATTTGAAGATTCCTTGATCTCTTGGAAATTCAGGAAGCAGCAGTATCAAGAAGCTCAGCAGCAGCAACTTCAGAATTGACATGGTTATTGGTTATGCCATTGAATATCAAATACCAAATAGTTAAGAAAAAAATAATATGTTGTTCTGGCTTTTGACAGTGTATAGTAGGAGTATATATAATTTCTTTTTCTTTTTTCTCCCAATGCTAACAACTAGATATTATTTTAGTTTTCTTTGCTTATTCTTTTTCTGGTTTGAGATTTCTATTTGATATTTAGAGTGAATCTGCACAAGTTGACACCTATATATATATATGACAACGCTACCTCACAACTAATTCATCGTTTTCTTAGCATGACGTGGGTGTTAGTTCATTAATAATTTCTACTATCATGCATAGCAATCGATGTTACCAAAAGAAAATGTCCCATTATTAATTACTTAATTTCCACTTAATTCTCCGTAAAGCTTCGAATAATTGAGATCTAGAGTGCCAAATAACGTCACATTTCTACCTTCAATTTCAAAGCTGGGTTTGATGTAAAGACCTCTATAAATTGCTTCTTCAGATCATTAATCAACACCATTATAAATTATAGGTTATGGAAAATCTCTATCATTTCGTGACGTAATTCTTCTTTACCTTACTAAAGTATGAAGTATTTTGTAATCTCCTCGTCCAATAGAAAAGTGACTTAGTGAGCAGCTAGTTGTGAGGGGAAAATAAAAATCAAACTCCTTACCTTAAGTGTAGGCCAATTAGTGTAAATTTATACCTTATCCTAGACTATCAAAACTTTAGTAAAAAGTAATTCGATCTGAGTACTATCTATTAGTAGAGAAATATATAGGAAGAAAGGAAGAATTGTATATTATATCATTTTCGAAAAAAATAAAGTTGTATGTTGTTTCTTCTTTAATTAAATTACTTTGGCAAAATAAAAACAGTGAGATAAGGAAAATGTGTGTGCATAAGCACGTCATGTCTATGGAAATTGCCGCTGTGGAAGGTATTATTGGATGTTGCATATATATATATATACATATATATATATAATGTCTATGTTTGTCCAAATCATTTAGTGATGTACAAATAAACCTCAATTTATAATTTCTTTCCGTTTCAACCTGCATCGCCCAGCACTCGCAAAGACTCACACCGCCCCGCACTCGTATAAGTTTTGTTCTTCTTTTTTCTTACATTTTGTTATTTAACTAAAACAAATAAGTTTACCATTTCTTTATTTTTTAAAATAGAGAGCTTATGACTTACATTACTCAAGAAATATAATACTTACTTTGTTTTTTTCCTTTGTATACAAAATGTTTTCCACATGTAAGGTATCTGTTTCGTTTTTTTGGCACACAATAATCGATAAGGACGCATAACAAGTTCAAAACAAACTCCCAAAATTCAATGGTCTATAAGTTGAAAAATGGAAAAAACAAAACCACTAAAAGAACTATAGTAGTAGTACTTACTCTCTTTAAATTATCATAAAATACAATGATAATCACAATAATAAACTTATAAGTGATGTAATTATAATGATATCTCCATGTGCTGAGGAGAATAATCTTGAGGCAATTTGAATGTTTGATCATCAACTTCTCTGTAGTTATTGGAATCCAAGAGAACAGCTAAACAAATTATAATTGGTGTAACAAGCAAGATGAGACCTAAAGGCACCAACCATAGTTGACTGTTTGAAGAATGAAACTTTGTATTCCACCATGCTAATATTACTCCACCTCCCATGCTTACAATGAATAATCCAAAGCAACCAATCCAATATTTCTTCTTTATCTTCCAAAAATAATTGTCATGACTTGTATTTCTTGCCTCATATTTCTCTTCTTTATAATTATCTGCCATATCAACTCTTCAGAATACAAAGCCGTTGTTGTTTACTGTTTGCAGGCTTGAAAATTTTTCTTTTCTCTTGTCGTCCTGTCTCAATTCTGCAGTAACAGAACATAAGAAAAAGAGATGATAGAGATGACTAACCAATATTTTTGACAAGATTTCAATGAAAAAACAAGAAATATAGACAGGAAAATAATTTTTTGGGATTGGTATTTATAAACTAGGTGCTTGCTAAAGAGTAGGGGAGTGTTTAAGTAAAGATTGAGGTTAAGAAGAAAGAAAAGAAAAGAAATTCATGATTAATAATATCAATTGTGAGGTGAGGTTGAATATACAATTGTTTGTATTTTTTTGGTTTGATGGCTACAGGTTGAAAACAAATTACTCTGATTAAGAGCTTGCATGAAACGTGCCTTTTTATCAAAGTAGTTGTTAGCTAAAAACAGAAGAATATGATAAACAAAAGAGAGAAGAAGGTTGCGTTTCTTGGTTGAGTGTTTTTAGTAGGGAAAATGCAGTGTACGGTCGCTTTTTCCACTTCTAGCTAGCTTACAAATTATTTATATTCGCTAGCCAAAATAATGTATAAAATTTATATAATTTTTGTGTATAACATACAAAATGTATATATATTCAAAAAATATGTATATTCTTTCGGCTATTATTTTGAGAGCGACTATAGAATGTCATTTCTCAAAATAATGGCCGAAAAATGTGTGTGTATATATATATATGTGTGTGTGTGTGTAAAATATACAAATTTTATACACTTTTTCGACTACCAAATATAAATAGTTTTTGCTACGGACTAAAAGTGGAAAATCCCTTCTTAGTATTGGAGTACTTTAAGTTATGTGCACTTATACTGTAAATATTTTTTTTATATAATCAGATTATTTATAAGGCAATTACAAATAAATTTTTATGATAAGCATTAATTAGTAATTTTGATAAAATTATAATTAATTCGTATCACATGTTAGATTACACTGATAGTAAAAAATAATCTTTATATTTTTAATACATATAATTTAAATCCTTTAATATATAGAATACACCGGTTGAGATTGTAATGGTCCTAGTAGATGAATCAGGGGATATATCTATCTAGGGGGATTTACTTCATTTTATTATTATTTTTATTCTTAATTTTCTTTTTCATTAATTTTTTCACTTATTAGAGTTGGACCTTGAACAGGGAGAGAAAAAAAATAGATGTGTGAAGTTGTAACAAATAAGATGTAACTTCTATCTCAGACTTAGTTGCTTCTTAATAAAATTCTTAAAAGAATTTAAGTTATATGTACTGTATGGTCTAAATATTTTTATGCAATCAATATTATAGGCAGTTTGGCTAATTATAATATGTCTATTTAATTGTGTAAATATGTCTTTATAATATCTATACAGAAAAATCAAATTCATTTAACAAGTGGCATACGAGATTGCCTATTTCAATGGAGCATTATAATTTTTCTGTCTTTTTTCTAAGTAGAAAAACTCAACAAATTATTTGTACTTTATTGTTTTGTTTTATAACTTAAGAATAGGAACATGAGTTTAGGTTTAGGATTTGACGTGAGAATCTTTTTTTAACCAGACGCATTTGGCTGAACAAGCCGCGGCTGATATTCATAGGAAAACATAACGACAAATCCAAACGTGGAGAACGACCACTGCTATAATTCTTTTGTCTGTTCATTTTAAGTGGTCAAACGTATCATTTTTTGGTCTTTTTTTCCCTTAACTAAGTCTAACCATGGCAAAACACACACTTAAATTGTGCTGGCTAGTCAAAAATAGTATAATATAATACCGTGTTCACATGGATTGGATTTAAACAATATTCTCGTAATTTGTAGCTAGATTGCTATCCAGGAGGATCAACAATTGAAATCTATATAATTAATAATCTAAAATCTACAGCTATTGACTAATAACAATCGCAACAAAGGTAAGCAAGGGAGTTATCAATGGGAGAAAATATGGGTTGATAGGATATGTGCAAGATAATTATTCGGGATTTAACTCTAGATAATTCACTTCTAATGTTCAGGTGAGTCTCTCGGATTCACTTAATTATCAGTATAATTGTTTAGTAGAAACTCCTCTCTCGATTAAATCTCAACCTCACAATATGAACCAATTTAAGCTCGGTGAAGATATGCAAGAATTCGTAATGGATTGGTCTTTAGCAGAACCTCTTTTGATATCCTCCTAAATAGGTTTAATCAATTCAACTAGCCTCTTTCGATTACCTAGAAGAATCTATGAACTCAACCAACAATATAGTGCAAATATATCGCAAGTTATGCTTCTTTCGATTACAAGAACAAGTGAACATAGATGCAACAATTAAATCTTTCAAAAATGATTCAAATACATAAACATAGAGTTATAATCCACAAACAACCATCAATACACCAAATTCATTAAAACCCAAAAGGTTCTACTCCATAGATATGGATAAGTTCTTCACAAATGAAATAAAAGTAGATGAAAACATAAATATAATCCAAACCCGGATCTTGAGTAAGGAGGGAAGGATGAATCTGTTACACCCTGTGCGTCCCAAGGTGATATATAATAAATATGAGACTTGTTAATCATGATTTAAATAGGTTTAAAGTCATAATATGACTATATATGATGTTTTGATAGAAAATATAAAGTTTGGGAAAAGTCGGATTTATGTTGCGGAAAAACCGACTAAGGATTTGCCTTAATATATTTCATGTTCTATATGGGGTCTCTTTTGGGACATATTATATACCAAATTGAAGTTCTTGGAATGTAATTTCTAACTCTCTTAACCGTTCATTCATATGATATCCAGATAAAAAGATATAAGCGTCGGAAAATGGGCCAATGAGAGGGTGCCAAGCTAGCACCTCTTTGACTTTTCCAAACTTGATATATATAGGTCTTAGGCCGTGTTTATATTCATTTTGCCATAGAACACGACCTGAGAACATCCATAAACTTATCCATAAGTTTTCTCTTCTAGGGTTTCAAAGGATATTAACATCCCGGGCACGAAATCGAGAAGCGATAACATTAAAATGATCCCTACGATGTAAGTATCGTTATATCGCATCTCTTTTGCTTTGTAGTTTGAGTTTTGGAATGTATTAAATAGTTATGAAAATTCCTACTTTCTGTATTTATTCTTTTAAATATCAATGAAAGTTGATAAATTCATTTCCTAATATTTAGAACTCACGGGACGGTGATCGGAAGCCGTGAGTTCGATTTGTTTCACTTTTAGTGGACTGTTTTGTAGTCCACTCATGTTGGCCTATTGTGCTGCTGATTTATGGAGTTTGGAAGGATGAAGGGCATGGATAAATGCCACATGTGGTAGGATAGAAGGCTGGTCGCTCGTCGTTGCAATTTCATGTTAATTGATAACTTATTGATTGGGTGTGTTATGGTATATTTGGGAGTTTTGTTGTATTGAAGGTCCCGAATTGTAGTTGGGTTATTTTTGAGTTTTTTATTGTATTGTGTTTGTATCTATGCTATAGTAGGGTTGAGGGAGTAGTGAAATCAGGGGAAATGCTGTCCGTTTTATTTTAAAATCGATTTATCATTTGAGATACGTGATATACCACCGCCATTTAAGTTGTACATGTATTTCTTTGTCATAGGGTTGGCGTGCTAGTTGTCATAAGCTTGTTGTTGAGTTGCATTGATGACTTGAGGTATGTTAAGTCTATCCCTTCTTTCCTTTTAGCATGATCCATATGATAAAAAAAAAGCGAGCAAGCACGCAACTTACATAAATGATTCTATTCTTATAAGTACTAGGGTTGCCTATGTTCTGGATTCCCTATATGTCCTACTTTCATATTGTCTGTTCATGGGTATCATGACATTCCGTGAGATATTATTAACTTACTTCATTATGCATTGCATCTATTTATACATGTATATTGATCCATGACCAGATGGCGTTATATACTCGTATAGTATATGTATATGGGGTATGGGGAAAGGTTATGGCGTTATATACGCACCACCACCGGATCAGCTGGTATACGTTTATGATTTCGCCCATAGAGGCTGAGATGATATGATGGGATGCCCTCAGAGGCTTGATGATGGTATGTACGCATATACCTATACATGATATGATATTTATACGCATATACATGACATTATAATTGTTCAGTGATTCACAGAGCTATTCAGAATTATAGGTTGAGTACCTTTACTCCATGTTTCTTTCATGTATTTTATATACTGATTTCTATGCCTTACATACTCGGTACATTATTCGTACTGACACCCCTATTGTCTGGGGGCCTGCGTCTCATGCCTGCAGGTGCAGGTAGACAGGCTGACGGTCCCTCATCTTAGGATCCTTGCTCAGCGAGAGTTGGTATGCTCCATTTGATCCGGAGCTGATATTGAGTTTTGGTACGCAATGTTTGTATACATATGGGTATGACCGGGCCCAGTCCCGTCCTCTATACAGTTGTACACTCTGATAGAGGTCTGTAGACAGTCATGTATAGTTGGATAGTATGTGACCTTGTCGGCTTGCCCTACTGTATTATATATATATATATATTATAGATATATAGATATATGTGTGTGTGTGTGTGTGTGTGTGTGTCTTTTGGGCATATTTTTCCACGTATGTTATTAATATGAATCAATAGTTTATTTCCAGACGTTATACATGACCTACAGTTATTTCATGTTTATATCTTAGACATATGTTTATGGGTGTTTGATAGGTAGCAGTCGGGCACTCGTCTCATCCCATCGGTTTGGGTCATGACAAAAGTGGTATCAGAGCAGTTCCATCCTAGGGTTGTCTACAGACTGTGCCTAGTAGAGCCTTGTTTATGAATGTGTTGTGCACCACACTTGTAAACATAAGGCCGTAGGACATATAAGATGTTATCCTCCCTTCTTATCTTAGATCGTGCGATATAAGAATTCATTCTCCTAACGATATGTTATGGTTTCAGTGATGCCCAAGAAGTCTACAGTCGCCTAGAAGGGCAAGTTCGTGGCTGATGAGACTACAAGTCGAGCGCCACTAGTTACCAAGGCTCGGGGAGAGTCGCATAGTGAGACTCCATCTCAGACTTCACATACCCGGCCCTCTCCAGAGAAGATCTGAGGGGCACTAGATCCAGTGCCCGCTCCAGTACCTCGAGCTCCTCAGCCACATGTACCAGGTCAAGAGATGAGAGATGTTATTCAGCTATTGACTCGATTAGTGGCCGCACAGGCTCGGCACCAGGAGGAAGGTATTAGTGATGCAGATAGGGCCAGCAGTGCGAGGGTTCATGATTTCATTAATTTGGACCCTCCGATATTCACTGGAGTAGATCCAAACGAGGACCCTCGGACATTTATCGATAAGATGCAGAGAACTTTGAGGGTAATGAAGGACACTGCGACTGAGTCAGTTAAGCTAGCTTCCTATAGACTTCGGGATGTTGCAGTTAATTTGTACGAGTATTGGGAGTTGTCTAGAGGTGAAGATGCCCTTCCAACAGCATGGCAGAAGTTTACATAGGCTTGTTTTCATCATTATTTTCCACCAGATCTTAGACGGGCCAGAATTGATAGGTTCTTGACCCGTCGTCAGGGTAATACAAGTGTTTGGGAGTACAACCTTCAGTTTGATTCTTTGGCTAGGTATGGTCCTACTATTTTAGCTTAGATGGAGGATCGAGTTCACCGGTTTATGATGGGGTTGGAGCCGTACCTACTTAATGAGTGTATGTCGGTCTCACTTCATCCAGACATTGATATTTCTCATATTCAGGCATACATTCAGGGTGTAGAGGAGCGTAAGCAGAAGTAGAGGGCCGATCGTGAGCATTATAGGGGCCGGAGTAAGAGAGCGAGATCTTCATGTCCTTCTGGTGAGTTTCGAGGTAGTCAGAGACAGCAGCACCCGAGGTATCCAACCCAGCCATCGGCTAATGCACCCCTTCGGTTTACTGGTAGGATATTTGATCGTTCCATATATTCAAGGCTCAGTCAAAGTTCCAGGGACTCTAGTTCTCAGTATATAGGTGATTCAAGTTAGTGGAGGCCACCCTTGCCACGATGTGCTTAGTGTGGTAAGCAGCATGACGGGCAATGCCTCGTGGGGTTGGGTCTTTATTATACTTGTGGTTATCCAGGCCATATCATGAGAGATTATCTGGCGAGAGGTGGTGTAGGTATAGTTCAGCCAACGGTATCTGTAGCTGGTTCATAATTATTAGTACCCCCCCCCCCCCCCCTCCAGGCAAGGTTCACAAGCACCAGCCGGTCGTGGTAGATGCAGAAATGGATCATCTAGCTTGAGCGGTCCTCAGAATCGCATTTATGCATTAGCGGGTCGACAGGATCAAGAGTCGTCTCCTGATGTTGTTACATGTATATTATCAGTCTCCTCATATGATGTATATGTATTGATTGATCCAAGTTCCACCTCATCTTATGTAACTCCATTGGTCGCAAGAAAGTTTGGGATAGAACCTGAGTTGATTAAGCCTTTTGAGGTGTCTATACCTGTTAGGGATCCAATGATATCTAGACAGGTATATAGAGATTGTATAGTAGTAGTCCATAGTCATTCTTCAATAGCAGACTTGATTGAGCTAGATATGGTAGAATTTGATGTTATAATGGGTATGGATTGGTTGGCTTCTTATTATGCTAACGTTGATTGTAGATCAAAGACGATTCGGTTCCCGTTTCCAGGGGAGCCAATTCTAGAGTGGAAAGGTAATACTACATCGCCGAGAGGTAGGTTTATTTTCTATCTCAAGGCAAGGAAGATGATCAGAAAGGGCTATATTTATCACTTAGTTCGGGTACAGGATGTGAAAGCAGAGTCACCGACCCTTCAGTCTATCCCGGTGGTTAATGAGTTTCCCGATGTTTTTCCCGATGAGCTTCTAGGCCTTCCACCAGAGCGGGAGATTAAGTTTGCTATTGACATATTACCAGATACTCAGCCGATATCTATTCCTCCTTATAGAATGGCACATGCAGAGCTGAGAGAATTGAACGAACAACTAAGGGATTTGCTTGAGAAAGGCATTATCAGACCTAGTACATCACCTTGGGGAGCACATGTGTTATTTGTGAGAAAGAAAGATGGTTCCTTGCAGATGTGTGTTGATTACATGCAGTTGAATAAAGCGACGATCAAGAATAAGTACCCGCTACCGAGGTTTGATGATTTATTTGACCAGTTGCAGGGTGCCAGGTGTTTATCAAAGATAGACTTGAGGTCCGGTTACCACCAGGTAAGGGTTAAAGAGAAAGATATTCCGAAGACAGCATTCAGGACCAGATACGGGCACTTTGAGTTTCGTGTTATGTCATTCAGGTTGACCAATGCCCCAGTAGTATTCATGGACTTGATGAACCGTGTGATCATACCCTTTGTAGACCTATTCGTGATTGTATTTATAGATGATATTTTGGTTTATTCTCGTTCAGAGGTTGGGCATGCAAATCATTTGCGTACTGTGCTTACAGTTCTACAAGAAAGGAAGTTGTACGCAAAATTCTCTAAATGTGAATTCTGGTTGAAATCTGTAGCTTTCCTTGGACATATTATTTTAGGTGAGGGTATCCAGGTTGATACAAAGAAGATTGAGTCAGTGAAGACTTGACCTAGACCCACGACACCGACGGAGGTTCGTAGCTTCCTGGGTTTGGCAGGTTATTACAGGAGATTGGTAGAGGGCTTTTCTTCTCTTTCAGCACCATTGACAAAGTTGACTCAGAAGGCAACTAAGTTTTAGTGGACTGATGCTTGTGAGTAGAGTTTCCAGGCATTGAAGGACAGATTGACTTCAGTACCGGTTCTAACACTCCCAGAGGGTACCAATGGTTATGCTATCTATTGTGACGCTTCGGGCATTGGATTGGGTTGTGTTCTGATGCAACATGGTAAGGTTGTAGCTTATGCTTCTAGACAACTAAGAAAGCACGAGAAGAATTACTCGACCCATGATTTAGAGTTAGCCGCGGTGATTCATGCACTAAAGATGTGGAGGCACTATTTGTATGGCATTCATGTTGATATCTATGCGAATCATAAGAGACTTCAATATATCTTCAAGCAAAGGAATTGAATATATGCCAAAGGAGATGATTGGAGCTACTGAAAGACTATGAAGTTGATATTTTATACCATCCGGGGAAGGCGAATGTAGTAGCCGATGCCCTCAGCCGTAGATCTATGGGTAGCCTGTCATAGTTATAGCCAAAGAAGTGTGGGATAGCCCATGAGATTCATCAACTAGCTAGTCTTGGAGTTCAATTACTAGACTCAGGTGACACCGGAGTTACTATCCAGGACACGACAACATCCTCTTTAGTAACTGAAGTGAAGAAATGCCAGTATGAAGATCCTGTGCTAGCTCATTACAGAGATACATCCCCTCATACTTTCTCAAAATCCCAACTGATACCACCCAGGTGCGTGACATAGTGCGTGATCGCGCACTTAGGGTAGAACAGTGTGCAAAATGTGCGACCAAGTCCCCAGGTGCGCGACCGCGTATGTCCTATCTGGGAAAAGTCCTATTTCACTAAGAAAAGGGTAGTTTCATCCGTTTTTATTTTGGGGGTGGATTAAATACCCCAAAACACCATTTTAGAACCACTTTTGACATACCTTAGACCTAGGGAAGCGAAGGAGAAGAGGGAGAAGCAAGAGCACAAGGATTCTGTCACGACCCAAACTGATGTCCTGTGACGAGTGCCCGAGTTCTACCTATCTAACACCCCTAAGCATATGTATAAGATATAAACTTGAAGTAAGTGTAGGTCATGCATAACATATGGAAATAAACTACTGATTCACATGAAGAACATACGTGGGAAAATATGCCCAAAAGACGTACACACATACACACACATACACACACACACACACACACACACATATATATATATATATATATATATATATATATATATATATATATATATAAAATACATTAGGTATATGCGTACATAACATCATCAAGCCTCTGAGGGCATACCATCATATCATCTCAGCCTCTATAGGCGAAATCATAAACGTATACCAGCTGATAAGGTGGTGGTGTGTATATAACGCCATAACCTTTCCCCATACCTCATATACATATACTATACGCGTATATAACGCCATATGGTCATGGGTCAGTATACATGTATAAATGGATGCAACGCATAATGAAGTAAGTCAATAATATCTCTCGGAATATCATGATACCCATGAACAGACAATATGAAAGTAGATATAAACATGAAATATACGTAGGTCATGCATAACGTCTGGAAATAAACTACTGATTCATATAAACAACATACGTAGGAAAATATGCCTAAAGCACATACATATATATATATATATATATATATAATACGATAGGGCAAGCCGACAATGCCACATACTATCCAACTATACATGACTATCTACAAACCTCTAACACAGAGTGTACAACTACATAGAGCACGGGACTGGGCCCCGTCATACCCATATGTATACAAATGTTTCGTACCAAAACTCAATAGCAGCTCCGGATCAAATAGAGCACACCAACTCTCGTTGAGCAAGGATCCTAAGATGGGGGACCGTCAGCCCGTCTACTTGCACCTGCAGGCATGAAATGCAGGCCCCCTGACAATAGGGGCGTCAGTACGAATAATGTACCGAGTATGTAAGGCATAAAATCAGTATATAAAAGACATAAAAGAAACATGGAGAAAAGGACTTAACCTATAAGTCTGAATAGCTTTGTGAATCATGAAACAATTATAATGTCATGGCGTATAAATGTCATATCATGTATAGGTATATGCGTACATAACATCATCAAGCCTCTGAGGGAATCCCATCATATCATCCCAGCCTATGTGGGCGAAATCATAAACGTAAACCAGTTGATCATGTGGTGGTGCATATATAACGCCATAACCTTTCCCCATATCCCATATACATATATTATACACGTATATAATTCTATCTGGTCATGGGTCAATATACATGTATAAATGGATGCAATGCATAATGAAGTAAGTCAATAATATCTCTCGGAATGTCAAGATACCCATGAACAGACAATATGAAAGTAGGACATATGGGGAATCCAGAACATAGACAACCCTAGTACTTCTAAGAATAGAATCATTTATGAAAGTTGTGTGCTTGCTCGTTTCCTTTGTATCATATGGATCATGACAAAAGAAAAGAAAGGATAGCCTTAACATATCTCAAGTCATCAATGCAACTCAACAGCAAGCTTATGACAACTAGCGCGCCAAACCTGTAACAAAGAAATATGTGTACAACTTAAATGGCAGTGGTGTATCACGTATCTCAAATGATAAATAGATTCTAAAATAAAATGGACAGCATCTCCCCTGATTTCACTACTCCCTAAAGCCTACTATAGGCAAGATAAAAACACAATACAATAAGCAACTCAAAAACAATCCAACTATAATTCGGGACCTTCAATACAACAAAACCTCCCAAATATACCATAACACACCCAATCAATAAGTTATCAATTAACATGAAATTGCAATGACGAGCGACCAGTCTTATACCCTACCACATGTGGCATTTCTCCATGACTTTTATCCTTCCAAACTCCATAAATCAGCAGCACAATAGGCCACCACGAGTGGACTACAAAATAGTCCACTAAAAGTGAAACAAATTGAACTCACGGCTTCCGATCATTGTCCCGTGAGTTCTAAATATTAGGAAATGAATTTATCAACTTTCATTGATATTTAAAAGAATAAATACAGAAAGTAGTCATTTTCATAACTATTTAATACATTCCAAAACTCAAACTACAAAGCAAAAGAGATGCGATATAGCGATACTTACATCGTAGGGATCATTTTAATGTTATCGCTTCTCGATTTCGTGCCCGGGATGTTAATATCCTTTGAAACCCTAGAAGAGAAAACTTATGGATACGTTTATGGATGTTCTCAGGTCGTTTTCTATGGCAAAATGAAGATAAACACGGCCTAAGACCTATATATATCAAGTTTGAAAAAGTCAAAGAGGTGCTAGCTTGGCACCCTCTCATTGGCCCATCTTCCGACACTTATATCTTTTTATACGGATGTTGTATGAATGAACAGTTAAGAGAGTTGGAAACTACATTCCAAGACCTTCCATTTGGTATATAATATGTCCCAAAATAAATCCCATATAGCACACTAAATTTATTGCTTAAAAAGCTTCGTTACAAGGCAAATCTTTAGTTGGTTTTTCCGCAACTTAAATCCGACTTTTCCCAAACTTATATTTTCTATCCAAACATCATATATAGTTATATTATGACTTTAAACCTATTTATATCATGGTTAACAAATCTCGTATTCATTATACGTCACCTTGGGACGCATAGGGTGTAACAATCTCCCCCTAGAAATATTCTTCCTCGAAGGTTAAACTCTCAGAGATCTATAAATATTTTGGCAGAGCCTCCTCTATAACGGTACTACTACCAACCTGTTAGATAGAAACCCAACAACACAAATCCACATAGGGCCACAATCATCAATAACACCAATGGCCTCATACGACCAATGACAATAACTAACATAAGAATCAAGTACCATATATGTACCTAAAGGCTGTGATGTCTCAGTCCGATCTCCTCTGGAAGCGGAAACAAGTGAGGATATCTAGACTTTGTGTTTTCTTCAGCTTCCCGAGTCATCTCCTCCACATTTTTGTTCCTCCAAAGTACTTTAACTGAAGATACATCCTTAGTTCTCAATCTCCAAACTTGTCTATCTAGTATAGAAATAGGAGCTTTCTCATATGATAGCTACTCTGTGACCTGAATATCATCAACTGGAATGACTCTAGAATGATATCCAATACACTTGCGGAGCATAGACAGGTGAAAAACTGGATGTACTGACTCCAAGTTGGAAGGCAAGTCTAACTCATATGCTACCTGGCCTACTCTGCATATGATCTTATAAGGTCCAATGTACTGAGGTCTAAGCTTTTCTTTCTTACGGATCTCATAACGCCTTTCATCGATGATACCTTTAGGAATACCCAGTCATCTACCTGAAACTCCAAGTCTCGTTGTCGATTATCTACATAGGACTTCTGACGACTCTAAACTGCTAATAGCATTTCCCGTATAAGCTTAATCTTCCCAACTGCCTGTTGTACCAACTCTGGTCCTACTAACTTCATTTACCCAACCTCGAACCATCCGATAGGTGACCTACACTTCCATCCGTAAAGAGCTTCATATAGAGCCATCTGGATGCTTGAATGATAGCTATTATTATATGCGAACTCAATAAGTGGAAGATGATCATCCCAGCTACCCCTGAAGTCCATCACATAAGCCCGTAGCATATCCTCCAGTGTTTGAATAGTACGCTCCGCCTGATCATCTGTCTGGGGATGAAATGTTGTACTAAGACTTACTTGAGTCCCCAAACCTTTTTGGAAGGACCTCCAGAAATTAGCTGTAAACTGAGCACCTCTATTTGAGATAATAGATATAGGGACACCATGAAATCGTATTATCTCCTTAATGTAAAGCCTTGCATAATCCTCTGTTGAATACGTAGTCCTGACAGGCAAAAAATGGGATGATTTTGTAAGTCTATCAACAATAACCCATATAGAATCGAACTTACGCTGGGTACGAGGTATGCCTATGATGAAATCCATATTAATCACTTCCCATTTCCAAGTCGGAATCTCTATAGCCTGCAATAATCCACCGGATTTTTGATGCTCAATCTTAACCTGCTGACAATTAGGGCACTGAGCAACAAACTCTACTATATCCCTCTTTATTCCGTCCCACCAGTATATGCCCCCGATATCATGATACATCTTTGTCGCTCCTCGATGAATAGAATAACGAGAATAGTGAGCTTCTCCCATAACCTACTGCGCAACCTTGCCACATTAGGAACACATAATCGACCTCGATATCTGAGTACTCCATTTCAATTTAGGAATTTTTCTTTCAAAAACATTTTATATTTTGTGCTTCAAAAGTATTTCAATTAAATAGAATTTGCAGTAATTCTTAGTTAGACCCGCATTAGCGTTCGCAGTCCCCCGTCCCACCCTAATTCTTTTGAGATTTTATTTTATTCTAAGGAATTGTCATCTTGTATATCCATGTATTTTTAGTATATATTTTTATGTATATCCATAAGAAATTATGCGTTATACAATGAGATATACAAGGAAAGAAAATAATTTTTTTTATACATTTTAATATACACGAAGAATGAAAATAAAATTGTGATATACATTTTGGTATACACATTTTTAATGTGTTATACACTGTGATATATAAAAAATACAATTATGTTTTTGTTATACACTTGGATATAAAGACAAAAATAAATTATAGACAACTATATTTATAATTTTATATTTTTGATATACCAAAAAGGAAAAAACATTTATGATATACATTTTAATATACACGAAGCAAGAAAATAAAGTTGTGATATACATGTTAATATACACAAAGAAAGGAAAGAAAGTTGTGATATACATATTGTTATACACATTATTGTTATGATATACATTATTGGCTATCTGATGCCAATATTTATAGCTAGGGCTTTTTTCTGCTAATTATGGGGTATGTTGTTACACCATGCCAAAATCCCAATAATTAAATTAAGAATAACATGACTGGACCATCTTAGTAGGCGTTTGGACATAAAAATTATAAAATTCGAAAAAATGATGAAAATTTTTTCAAGTGAAAATGGTATTTGAAATTTAGAGTTGTGTTTGGACATAAATTTCAGTTTGGGTTGTTTTTAAAATTTTGTGAATGATTTGAGTGAAAATTTTGAAAAACAACTTTTTAGAGTTTTTAAAATTTTCGAACATTTTCAAAATGCATGTTCAAATGAAAATTAAAAATTTTATGAACAAACGCTGATTTCGAAAAAAAGTGAAATGTTTTTTGTAAAAACTTCCATCAAATTTTATGTCCAACGGGCTCTTAACTTCTTAGGCTTCCTTTCGAATCCTAGTATGAAGCAGCCCGTGTAACAGTAATTTATTAGAGCCCAGTTGGTGCTAGTGATGGAGCAGCAATGCGATAGGCAAAGTAAAATTTAGCATAAACTCTATCAATTCGGTGGAGGAACGTTTGAAGAGCAGTAATTGGGGTAAAATTCAAAAATAACGAGTTTTACAAGTGGTAATTGAAAAATAGCATTTCAAAATTAATCGAAATTTAGCCACTTTTCATGTAAAGATAAATCTGAATGAAAACACCGTTCAAAATCCGGAAAATATTCCAGCATAATATACTGGAGTTCCAGCATAATATACTGGTCCAGCATAATATGCTGGAAGTTTATACACAGGTACTCCAATCTCCAGTATATTATGTTGGAACTTTCCGTGTGTTGGAGTTTCAACATAATATGCTGGAAGTTCATACACATGTGCACCAATCTCCAGTATATTATGCTGGAACTTTTCGTGTTGCAGCAAAATAGTGGTTATGTTTTAATAACTTTACAAATACTGGCTATTTTTCAATTATCAGTCCGAAAACTGGTTAGCCCATACTATTTCACCAATAATTGTATGCGAATTGAAGGCTGTTTTTTAAATATTGTCAATTTTGGGGACATTCAGTTAAGACCAACCCTGTCAATTAGCAGATGGATCAGCAATGCGAGAAACGACCGAAGACATACAAAACACAAAACTTAGAGTATAGGTAAGTAATCGTTTGGCCTTCAAATAAAAAAGCACTACAACAATAGTATCAATTCTCAATTCTAATTTAAATGAAATCTACTATTTGAATATTCGATATTATAAATATTCTGTTTAGGTTTATAACATTTCAATATTTTGTACTTAAAAATTATCAAACAATAGAGGTTCTCTAGTAGTTATATCTCTAATAGGCTCTAATAAAAAGCATAAAACAGGAGCAAAGTTTAATTTCATACATTTGCGTTGGGTTACTCAAGCACTGCCAACGATAGAGAGTATCATGGCTAATGTAGAAACATGTTTATTCATATATTTTGAACAATTTAGACCCAAAACTAAAAAGTATTTAGACCATATGTTGAACTATTAGGTTAAAGCCACGTAGTTTGCTTCATATTTTCTTCTTAAAGGAGTATTATT